>CAKKOB020002535.1:0-12573 GCA_918844115.2 Phlebotomus perniciosus
CACACGAAAAACAGCATATTTTGCCCCTTTCTCAAAAACCGTTACGTTTGAACATGGGAGCTTTTATAGCAAAGAGAATTTCTGCATCGCAAAGACTCACCACCTCGGAGGGTTGGTGAGTTTTGATTTCGAATGTTTCAAACAAAGGATTTTAACGTTATTCGATATTTCAATCGATCAGAGATGTGAAATTGATTACGTAGGATCATTACTAACCCTATATTTGACTAAAAAAGCAATTTAAACAGATATGTGCATTTAAAACTGACATAGAGCTTATCTCTAGCCGGGACACCCGACGTTTTCGAACGCACGCCATCGAGTAAATGCACTGGGCTTTCCCATAAAATACACTAGTGAGTTTAGACGTTTCCACTGCTGGTATTTTAGAGTTTTTATCAGGAAAATGAATTAACTGGTTGTAATAGGAGTGAGTCATAGTGGTCACTACACTAGCCAATCCAAGGGGAAGATATTATGTTCAAAAAGACGTATACCACTTCCAGAACTTTCACATTTTGTAGAAAAGCTTCCAAAAGCTCCAAATCGGAAGCTTTGATGAGCCTTTATCCTATCAATTTTATTTTCTATACTATATAAACTTTCCATGGAAGCTTTTTAGAGATTTCTGAGAGAGCTTTTTAAAGCTTTCGTTTCAGAACTTAAATTAAAGCTTAAACATATTTAAAAAACTTGTTTTAAAGCTGAATAAGAAAACTTTCTTTAAAAAAGCTTTTTAAGAAAGTTCAGAAACTCAGACAGAAACTTTCTAAAAAAGATTTCTGAAACTTCCTAAAAAAAAGTATCCCTAAAAAGCTTTCTAAAAGCTTTACAAAAAGCTTTACACAAGGCTTTTCAAAAAAAATCTAAAAACAATTTCCAAAAAAGGCTTCCAAAGTTTCCTAAGAAAGGTTTCTAAAGCTTCCTGGGAAAGATTTGGAAAGCTGTCTAAAGCTTTTTGGGAAAGATTGTTAAAGCTTTCTGAGACAGCTTTCTAAAAGAGAAGCTTTCTAAGAAAGCTTTCTAAAAAAGCTTTGTGAAGTTTTCTATGAAAAATTTTCTAAAATTTTATAAAAGCTCTTTAAATTTTTTAAAGTTCTCGAAGAACTTTTTAAAGCTTCTGTTCTTTCTTGGATGCTTTCAAAAGTTCTTAGCACTTTCACTCCACTTCCCAAAAGTTCTCGCGTATTTCCACTCAAATGTAGGTACACCATTTCTAATCATAATATCTCCCCCTCTCGCCAATCAATTTAAGACCCAGGTCACCAACAAACTACACATAGAGAGACGACTTGTTATAAAGAGAAATACCAAATATTAAAATATCACTTTATTGGGTCTAACTCAGGCCGTGAAGCTTCCAACTACTCCATCAATAGCGCAACGTGAGGTGGAAAGCGCCTGATGGTTTAGATTGGAAATTCTAAAATTTGGTCACATCGCTAGAATATCAAAAATTCTTAATGGTTGAAATTAATTCACTTGATGGACTGGTGCTCATGGTGAATCAATTTCATCACATGGTGATAATAATACCGAAAGCTCTCTCGACTATACATATAGAAACTGCTAACAAACCATATACCTAACGTGGTATAATGTAAGCCATATAGAATTCTCACCTTTTGCCCCAAATACTCCAAGTCAGTCTATTGTTTTCACCGAAAATTGTTTCTATGCTATGGCTGTGGATATAACTTTGCCCATTATTCTCTAAATTAAAGCAGAAGCTCTTGAATTTCCTCGTCTGGCTCAGCATCTCGAGAATGTACCATTGAGGTTCTCAACACACTCAACAGCGGATGAGAAAGGCATTTTATTGTTGTGATAAACTCACCCTCAATTTTCCCATGCGGAGCTCCTCTCACCCAGGACTTTTCAGCCTCTCACAAAGGATGTTGAACACCCAGCAAATGTGTAATGCGATCCGTTGCCCAAATATAACATTTTGTCCCGTGGGTAAATTTTCAAAAAATTATTTTCTGCATAGAAATTACTTCATTTTATACAAGATTTATCCCCCTCATCCACTATTGAACACCCACACACACACAGACCTGTGATACATTGTATTTTGCTGGGCCATCGTGTTAGATATTTAAAGGTAATACCATATCTCATTCGTCACCATCTGAATACAGGAAATTCAACATGGAAATATCATGAAAATTTTGCATCTCAATTTGCAATTCCAGTGCAGAATGCCAAAAAGAGGGACCATTTGCGAGTTAGGAAATTCATTTTAAAATTCTCCCTCCGCTCCAAATTCAATTACATCAAAGTGATAATTTGACACTCTTGCAAATCGGATATTCAAATATACATATCATTCTGTATGCAATTAAATAGGCGCCATTTTTGGTGGACTCTGAAGGGTGCTCAGGTATCAGGAAAATGCACATTTTTACACAATGTAAATATTTGCTTGTGTTACCTACATGGCAGGTATTGTTGTTTAGTTTTACAACCAACTTTTCAAATTCAGCTGCATGAAAATATTCCCTAAATATGCGTTATTGTATGCTAAAATGAAGCAAATGCCACAATGTTATTTTTATGGAAAGTTTGGCGGAATTTTAATTTGTTCCCTCTATGTTGATACAAATTCAATTTCAAAGCTGCAGATTTTTTTTACCCGAAATTCTACTACATATTGCCAGCTTTATCATGAAATTAAAGATTTTTCATTAAATAAAATTATGTATCAGGTGTTTTGAAAAAGTGATAGAGGGACTTTCGCGTGAATTATTCCGTTTAACTAATTTCATTGCAAGCTCCCAATTTCAGCAAATATTTGAGAAATGTATGGATGCACTTCAAATAGTAAAATGTGTTAAATAATGTTTACTTGTATGAACTCTATTAAATAATTACTTATGCAGTGTATATTTAATACACAAATATTAAATTCACGAGGGTTAAAAAAGGATTTCCAGTAAATGATAAACCTGATTAATTAAATGCAAAAAATTTTCATATGTGAAATTTATTAGGTATTATTGCATTAATTTCTTTTACTGCATGGGAATGCTTAAAGGAATTTAATAAAATATTCAGGAATTAATATATGTCGGATGAATATAAAAGAATGTTAGACAAACGCAGGTAAGGAATTAAAACTGTCAAGGAGATTCTTGCACAATTATCCTTGTTTCGACTGGAGTTTTGTATTATTTGGGAGAATCAAGTTTGCTACATCGTCTGCAAAAATGATTTTATATCATTAAATTAATTGTTTCATTCTCTTATAAGCATCTTTTGGGTTGATCTTGGAAACTGCAGACGGCAAATTACCACCAATTCCAATTTTAAAACTACACCGTTGCTCTTTTGCGTTCGCAAAACACCCACGTTTGCTGTTTCTGATGGATTAATGTGGTACAATTACATTTTAATTACTGGTAAATTATCATAAATGCATAATAGTGTACTTCTTCACAGCCAAATGACTGCGTGCATAATTAAGACTCCGAGATAGAGATGGTATAATCGTCATTTCACGCTCAAGTGCCTCGTAAGTTAACCCCCTTTTGGAAAATGGATGGAAATGCCTGGCAAATTGTGTGACTTGCAATTTGGACGAAAATGCTCTCTGTTTCACTTCAATTTCTCCCCAAGTCACCATGCGAAGTCCCTCCTCGATCCAATCAGTAATTTTCGCGCTGCAATCAAGCCCAAGAAGCACATCCCAATTGTCTCATGGGAGTTGATTAGGGCTGCAATGAGGACTGAGTGTGGCAACTTATGGGCTTTTTACGTCACTTTTATGGACCCCCACCCAATCTCCTATGTGCCTGGAAATATATACGAAACTATTGCACTGCACGAGTAGCAAAATCAATATTATTTTAAGGCTCTCTCCTTCTATTTCGTCTACCGTCGCGCTGCAAAGAACAGTACGAGCAGTGCTAAAGGCTTTTGGCCCGCCATCGAGCACGTTCTGCAACGGAGGAGGATAGCGTTATACGGTAATAAGGAAATATCCTATCCTCACGCTCTGCAGCTGCAAATTCCATATCTTTTTCCATTATTTTTGCAAATGCTGCATAAACATTGTGCGTTGTACGTTTTAGGGGGAATACTTTATAGTTGAAATACAAATTATTGCTTGGGATTAAGACCAACAAATTTATTCATGACTTTAATAAAAGCATTGAAAGTGTTAAAAGCCTAATAAGTTTAAATTATTAAGACTAATTTAATAAGGCAGATAGTGTTTCAAAATTCATCCTTTGGAAGATTCCAATTGGTTGAATTGTTTGAGAGTGATCCGGATAATATATATGCATATTATTTACATACATAATATTCATGATGATTAAATCATCCTATACTTTCTGCAATTCTATTGCTTAATGATAGACATTACTCGCTATGCAAATTAACCAAATTATATTCACTTTTTAACCACAATATATAGGGGAGAGTCGGCTTGTCTCCCCTATATCTCCCCTTGTATTTAGCCAGCATATCGAAAATATATTTTGACCTTTTTTTTCATTGCAAATTGTCCACTCAACTCAAATGCAATTCAGCGTAAACAATAATCAACCACTCGAAATTAAAAGCAGATTTGGGAGACAGAAAAAATCAATTTTCCAACGATGTTGCCCATTTCCGGCTCAAAAATGTTGGTTTGCCGACTTTCATTGATTGCACAAAATTCATTGTTGTTTCAATGTGCAAATCAATTTTGTGGCATTTGACGGAAACAACAACCATTTAGTGGATGAGGTGGGAAAGGAAATGAAAGCTCAACTATTTTTTGTGCCATTCCAGAACCACTAGAAAGTGTCTGTAGTTTTTTGTTTTGTAATTTTTCTGATTTGATAAATCTACAGGAGGAAAGAAAATACCATCAATTAACAAGATGAATATTTCCAGGAAGCAATTTTTACTCAAACCACCCTACAAGGAGATGTATAGAACAGAAATTCAGTGTTTGATTGCTTGTTTGCGTGAGGGGATGTTTGATTAAATTATTCTTAGATTTAATAACAAGCAAAAAAATAACACATTCCCATCGACCGAGTAAGGAACTAACAAAGTGTTAAGTACAATTTGTCCTTCAATTAAATTTATTCTAATTGAATGTATGTATAAATGGTTTGCCCTAATTTGCTACACCCTTTCCATCCTTCGGACGACGTTATGAAAATATCGAACTTCTCATTTGGCCACTTACTTATGTGAAATTAGGGGTGAAAGCGTTATATGTAAGATTAATTAGGGGAGCGGGGAGGGTCTCTTATCAGTTACCTTTGTCAATAGCTTCTTAACTGAAGAATGCTTGATGTAAGATGAAAAGTGTCTAAAGTGTAAGTAAGGCGAATTCGAGTAGAAAATTCCCTCTTTAAGTTTTTGCACAGGGAAAAAGGGTATGAATCCATCCAATTGCGTTTAATTTCAAGGAAAAAGCTCTCAAAAGAACTGAAGAATATAATTCTCAATTAAAATCCCAGGAAGAAATGTAACAAAAATAGGATAAGGGACAGAAATCGTTGTGAAATTCTAATTGTAATTTCATTTGCAAAATTTTCGTATGTTAGCACTTTAATGACAATTTAGTATCTTCCTAATTTGCCACAGAATTCACTATCGATTTATCATGCCAATTTGAATTGTGGCATTATCATTAATTAAGCAAGAAATGATTTGAATGATTGACTAGAAAATTGTATGAAAATGGGAATAAATCGAAAGTGATAGTGCGCATTTGAAATAGGTATTGGAATAATGGAATAATTTCAATGATTTTCCAATTTTCCACCACATTTCTGCACCCTCTCTATGCAAACTTTCTTCAATTTGCTATTCAAATCACACAGTTTTTTTTCTCTCATGCCTCTGAATCAATTGCCTCTCAATGGATTCAGATATCCGCAATTTCAGTGGAGAAACAACAGAGCAAATTCCAATGTTCTCGTATAGTCTATTTGATTCTGGTTAAATTTGAGAGCTTGAAAATGCACTAGAAGGATTTACTTTAAGTTTAAAGTAAAAGTATTGATTGTGGGTTGATGTGACTTGAAATTTTGGCAAATTTCCCTTCATTCAATCTTCCCTTGTGTGGGATTCAAAACCATCATCAATGGACAATACGTGCCCGCACTGGGAAATTATTGTTAATTTACCATAATACCTACACCTTCTATGAATGGTTAGCTTACGGACCAGCAATGAGGTCTTCCTGCAGATGCACCACGTTTTTGTTTTGCTATGTAAATAAAAAGCTTAAGGATGTACATATTACTGTTCAAGCAATTTCAAAAGAAGAAATATTAATGGTGTGAAAACAGATTTTTTTTATTATGTAACAATGATGAGCATAAAAGAAAATAAAATATCAGGGAAGTAAGCGTCAGAAGTGCTAATATTATTATAATATTTATTAATATTAAATGTTAGGTACTATAAATAATATTATTTGAAAAAAAAATTAAGGCAACCCTTAAACTTAAAAAATTACTAAGTTCAAAGCTTTCTAAATTTACTGTAGAACTTCTGTATAAACTTACGATCATAAAATAATTATTATAATTTAAAATATTCTGAAAAACTGGAAAGCTTAGTTTAGCAATTTGTTAAACTCTTAAAAAATTCTAGTACATAAGATTCAAAATTTAGTATAACTTTTGGATATATTTCCACACTTAACTTCTTTTTGTTGCTTATCTAGTTAAATTATTGAGTTTTCGTCAAAAATTCCTTTAGTTAAAATGTTAAAACTTTTGAGAGCTTTTACAAATTACTCTAATTCCGAGAAGGTCTTATACTGACTGTTAGTCATGAAGGGATGAAAGCTCTTCAAAGCTGTCGAAGTTCAGGAATTGTTGGGGAGCTTTCATGGTCTTTTTGACCATAATTTGCTCCTCCTCCTTGAGATATAATAAGTAGTCTCAAATTCAGCCATCTTGGAATTCTTTTTTTCCGCGAACTTCTTCCACAAAACAATGGTTTATAAATCATCACAAACTTTACTAAGTATTGAAAGTATGATCAACAAAATGTTTAGATTGACAATTTTGCAGAGTATATGTATGTATGTAATATTGCAAAATTAAACATGGTGGAATATAGATACGTAATTATCAAACACCATCACATCTCTGGAACAAACTTCTCCATGTATCCTGGAAAATAAATTCATGTGTTTAATTTATTCAGCATGCAATTGCAAGTGTATATGAAGCAGACAATAATATTCTCCGTGTATTGCATATATAACATGAATTTCCAAAATTGATGTGAGCTCCCAGGAAATTAATTAAAATTAGATTATGTTGTGTTTTCAGAAATGGGTAAGACAAACTGTACCCTAACGAGATGGTGCTATTCATGGTGGTGAACTGAAATATATCATTTTTAGCATGACCCAAGGGTGAAAATTGGCTGAATAAAGGCAAATTGTTTATTTAGTAATACTGTTGACACTGACATACTGAAAATTCTTCAGACATTCTCCTTCCCTATGCGCCCATTTCTAGTGATAATAGCTTATTTCGTGCATTCGTTAAGGAAGGCACAGGGCAGGTCTAATATATATATACTACTCAATTTATTTTTGTATAAAACGCAACCTAAAAATTCCCAGAAAATTCTACAATCTCCGTCACGAGCACCTGGTGGTGAATGTAATTTATTTACTCCACACTCGGACCCTTTTTCTCCCCCAAAACTATGTGCTCCAAATACACGAAAATGTCATGAAAATATTTTGCATAAAATATGTTTACTTGCGAAATACACGAGCAACTTTTGAAATTCCGTCTAGTTGAAAATGTCCTGATCCTGCCAGCCCCCCGAGAGATGAGGGTCCGATGGGAAGAAGGGCACCCACGCACGCAGAGGGAGAATGGCATTGAAGAAAGAAGTCAATGATGCGTAATGTTATGGCTAATTAGGGACATTAAAGTTAATCAGGTGACATTAGATTTGCATCATTGACGAAAATCGATCAAGCAAAAGTCACTGACATGACTTCGCAATCAACCCCGAGGGGGGAGGATTTGGTGGCTCTGTTTTGCCGCCCTTTAAAGCCAAAGAAAAGTCCGTGGAATGGAAACATGTTTCCCTCGAGACAAGGGAAATGGGAACAACATTTTAATTATGCCATTCGAATGACGAAAGAGGCCGAGGGAGTCCACAATCCATTTGATTTCCCATATACTTTTGATGTCTATAATATTAAAACATCATTTCACAAATTC
Source organism: Phlebotomus perniciosus (assembly GCA_918844115.2). Classification (NCBI taxonomy): domain Eukaryota; kingdom Metazoa; phylum Arthropoda; class Insecta; order Diptera; family Psychodidae; genus Phlebotomus; species Phlebotomus perniciosus. Next base: position 8,211 of record CAKKOB020002535.1, read on the forward strand.
AAATGGAAATATAGAATAGAATTTATCGATTTTGCGAGCCATTTGAAATATTTATGAGCTTAGGGATAATTTTCGATATTCGTTTTCAGGAATCTAAAACAAGTCTATAAAGTATAGATAAAAATTAATGTTATTTATTTTTAAAACAAGTATTTTTATACATTAAGGATACTTCAGGGACTTCAGGTGTCCAAGAAATCCGCATTAAGTCGCTAATTAATTCAACTCAAGCCTATCGTCTCAAATTCCTTCTTCTGACAAAGTTTATGTCTCAATGATGTTCCTGGAAGTTGTGGTAGATTTTATAGACTGCGCCAGGACAGCTGCTAATTCCACGGCGAAAGAGAGTAAATGAGGTTCTCAAGTGGATGGAAAATGTTTGCTCAAAATGACATGTGTAGTGAAGTAGGATTATGTCATGTAGATGCGATATGTGATACATAATTTATGTATTGTCTGCTTCATTTCGGATGGAGACAATCTTGTGATTCAAACAGATACAACGACGTGATCTGAAGCCGAATGTGATACAGTTGATAGCAAAAGTGGCCAATGCTTCTCATCTCTCACGGGAACAATAAATCCAAATCAATGTGCGGCAGAGGAGAAATAACAGAGAAAAAGCTGACGGTTGATCTGTGAGACTTGTACAGATATTTTCCAAAGCATTTTTTTTTGGTATTCTCACCTTCTCTGTGTTTTTATGTATACCTTTAGGTGAGATGTTAAGCTATGCACTGGGAAGAAAAAAACTCTCTACTATATATTTACTCGTATTTATTGGAGGAATTTCATACAAAGGGGAATTTGCATTCTCGTTATTCTCGGTTCTCGATGCTATTTTTGCGATATTTAGAGGATATAAAATCATGAAAAATCTTAGAGGATTTACCGGATGATTGTTAAATTGAGAATTATACCTAATAGTTGTTAAATAATTTATATATTAAAACAAAACTTTTCCACAAAATGTGATGTGATACTTCCGCGTGTTTTGTCGCTGATGGAAAATTGCAAGAGCGTCGACAATGATTTTAGTTGTGTTTGAGCAGAACTCAATTGCATGTAAAGACTTAGTTTTTGGCATTATCAAACTTTTCCCATTTTCTCTCTGCCAGAGTGTGTTGCAAGTATCAAATGTGAGTGCATACGAAGCACGATCAAACATCTGCAAAGATTGGTTGAATGTGTGAAGCACACTTGGCAACCAAATTGGTGAAACTTGTTGCGAAACTATAAGATTCTTCAACACCCCCTGAAAACATAATGCTCAGTACATTTCAGTTTCTATTTAATCAGACTGTTTGTGGTGTTTCTCACAAGAGGTGTCTGGGTATAGAGGATATGTGCCTCAAAATTGAGAGTGAAAAGTTATGGATGAAGTGTCTCATGTGTCATTGAGTGGGCTGATGTATTTCTTTTCTAATTAACTGAAATATGTGCTATAGAGCTGGGTGACAATGGGTCTGGTGCTCCAATGCTGGTTGAATAATTAAACTTGGGTTTCAAATTACATTACCGTAACACCTCATGCAATAACCCAGCTGGCTCGTCCGAAGAATGACGAATATGAGGGGTGTTTCCCAGGGAAGGAACAAGCAATGAAAAGTTTCCCATAAACCATCCTGAGGTCCACACTTAATCTTCTACAGCACAGACTACCGCATGTCCCTGCCATGTCGCCCACCTCAACATGACTGGTTGGGTATACGCAAGAATAGGCCAGAGAGAGTGTCCCCAGAATTTCGATTATGTCGTGTGCATGCTAAACAGGACCCATGTTCAGTGTCCACTCCGAGATCCAAGGAGAGGTTGCACAATGGTCTATTCAGTCATCCGAATTGTGGACACTGTTGACCCGTGTATTTACCCGCACTTCAATGTATATTCGACAGTTTGTTGACGAATTTTCAGCTGGAACACAATAAAAGTCCACCCCAATCTTTCCTCTCAGCTCCCACGTCCACCGCCACTCATCGCTCATCCCCACGAAATAACAAATAATACGGAGCAACAATTGTGGCAAATTCCACTTGAAGTGCTTAAAAGACAAAGGACATTGCCTGAGGTTTCCTTTGTATGACATTATCGCATAATGCAAAGTTTACCAGGTAGAGTTTATAGCCAGTCCAATGGATACTTTTGTGACATTACGACTGCCATACTCCATTAAAACAAATATGTAAATTTCAGAGTGGAATTTAGGCTGATTGACAAACAAACCACTCCATATAAAAGAGACATAAAGGGTGTTTAATGTTATATGGAAAATTAAAGAAAAATACATATAGAAAAGCTAAAAATATAAAATAACAATATCAAGTTTCAATTCATCGAAATTCGAAAAAAATGATTAAAGATAAACTGGATAAAATTAAAAAAAATAACTAACTTTTTTATAAAAGCGTAAAACACATAAAATCAATATCTAGGACTAAATATTTGATTTCAATGCATTTTGGAAATGTAAATAAAAAATAATTTCCTCTCTGTTCCCTCTTGCAGCCGCAGGAAATGCAAAATATCACTGCAGTTGGTGAAAATCATGAAAATCCAGTAGATTCACCTGGGAAAATTATGGTATGCTTTCACCTCTAAAGGCAAATCTTTATATTCATAAATTCGCTATCGCTGTGTGGGTGTTACAGCAAATGAAGGAAATCGACCAAAATCAATTTACGTATATAATCGCAATGTTAACAAGGCATTGGTGCTCGATAACTAGCTTCGTTATCAGTACTTCCGTTGCTCCCACCGAAAATCCAAACAGACACCTCTCTTGGTCAGTGTTGATGTTGTCCGCACGAGGTGGGTGGCTGAGGGGAGCCACCTAACAGATAATTGTGTGGTATAGTTGTTTTCATGAGAATTTATTACGGAAATCGTTGCCCATAATTCAGGCTACCCAATTACAGTTTCTAGTTGGATTTTCACACACCACCATTCGGACTCGATGGTAGAGATAGTCGGGGAAGGTCTGGACGAGCACTGTGCGGTCTTCCGGTCTCGGGAAAGCGCCAAAATGTGGATGGTCGCATTTTTTTCTGTTTGGGAATCAGCCGCGAGGGGAGAACAATGCCTGAGCAACACTTTTCCAATTATTTATTCATTGATTCCTCCCCGGAAGGCTATATATATATGTGGCCAGGAAAAACGACTGAAAAGGCGGTAAAAACAATAAGACAGCCCGATGTGGATTGAAATTAATGTCATTCCTTCAGTCCATATGGCAGCTGGAGGAAACTTTTCTTTAGAGCTCCTCCCCTCCCACTCATTCGGATCGCACTGTGAGTAGAAAATCCAACTTTGACACGAGCTTATCGGGAATCCTACAGGTTTTATGTACCAGGAAAGTGAGTCATGAGGAATTCACTGGCTCTGCCAGTTTTCCCTGATCAATGGCCAAATCGAGTTTCATTGACAGGTAATTATAAACTTTTTCACTCGGGAGTGTTACAACTTCAAAATTGAAAAACTGCTACTGCGAAATGTAATTGTTTTCGTTTCCCGACAATTCGTGTGATTTTGGTACGGATAAAGTCATCGCGTGGTTTCCAGGCAAACACCTCAATAATATTGGAAAGCATTTAAAGGATTTACAAAATCCAACCGGTAGACCACATTGCGTCCTACAATGAACATAAATTTAGTCGACTTTAAGCGAGGAATGTTGAATTAACCATTCAAATGCTACATATATTGTAACTTGCATTACTGACGTTACTGGATTTATCAAGGGGGAGATATTATGGACAGAAAGACGTACACCATTTCTAACACTTCCTCATATTGTTGAAAAGATCCTCAAAGATTCAATTTGGAAGCTTTGAAGAGCTTTCATCCTATCACTGAACGAAAATATCTACCATTAGCACCTTCTCAGAAAGCTTGTTAAAAGCTCTTAAAGTTTTTGAACCAAAAATATCTAACGAAAGCTCAACAAAATTTTTAAAGACTTTGTCAGTGGCAAAAACTGATTCCAAAGCTCCACAATTTTTAAATTATCTTTTTTCAAAAGCTCGTAAATTTCTATGCAGTTGTATAGCCATTTTAAAAAGCTCTATAAAAAAGTTCAAGTCTACAATTTTGAAATAAATGCTTCCAACACTTTTAAAGCTTCAAAAAGCTTTCACCTTATCAATTTTTTTTTCAAAAGCTTTCAAAAATTAACTATACTAAATATACAAAAAAATATCTTTTGAAATATGTCTTAGAAAATAGGCTAAACAAATTCCTAAAGTTCAGAAACTTTATCCTAAATCTTTACAATTTCAAAGCTTTGGTGATCTTCTTAAAAGCTCCAAAAAGTTTTTAAAATCTCTGTAAATTCTTCAGATACGGAATATTTCTTAAAATTTTACAC
>CAKKOB020002536.1:0-12570 GCA_918844115.2 Phlebotomus perniciosus
CTCCCCTATCTGGTACCTCCCATACAAATTTACACCTTTTTTCGACATTTTTGACCTTTTGATCACTAAGATGAAGCACTAACGGGTCGCGATGTATGATGGGAATGATAAGGGTGGTGTCCTCTATAACTTTGGGGTATAGAGAAGTTGCCCCGCCATCCCCTATTGGTACCTCTCATACAAATTTACCCATTTTTCGGGCATTTTCGAGTTTTTGACCATAAAAATGATGCGCTAGCTGGTCACAATGTATGATAGGGTTGATCAGAATGGGTTCACCTATAATCCCATACTATAGGAGAAGGCCCCATCATCCCCTATTAGTAACTTTCATACAAATTTACCAATTTTTCCAACAATGTCCATTTTTTTTATCACTAAGATGAAGCGCTAGCGTTTCACAATGTATGAAGGGGTTGATTGGAGTAATGTACCCTGTAATTTAATATTATAGGGGATAGCCCCCTCTACCCCTTTTGAAATATTTCATACAAAGATCCCCTATTTTCGACTTTTTATCCGTTAAATCAATATTCTCAATAATTTAATGGACCCAAGTTACTACACAAACCACTCAAACCACGCAAAGAGAGGCGCGAAGCGCCTCGTTTTACATAAAATATTTATATTTAATTAAACTCTAGGTCTAGGTAATTGTTATTATTTTAATTAATCATTTGTGGACCGATGGATCAACCCATAGAGAAATTAATTTTCCTACAAAATTACCTACCATTTTTTATTTTTGTCTTCTACAAATTATGGATACTAGAAGGATGTATTATATAATTCAGGAAAAAATACAGAGTTTGATCTCCGGCTTACTCTGGAAAATTACATTAAAGTCTAAAACTATAATTTTTCAAACTCAGTTCATTAAAAACTTGACAATTTTTGACCTCTTTAATTTTATTTCGTTCAAAAGTGCATTGGATATAGACTAACTTCTGATAATAATTTGACAGAAGTCATAAAGAGTGTCTGAAGAAATTTACAAAGAACAAGTCGATATTCTATCTTTTAGCAGCTTGATTCTTAGAGGCTTGATCCCTTTGGACGTTTGAATTTTTCTGAAGCTGTCTTCTGTTTCTTCACTGAATGTTCTAATATTTGCTAGGTCTGCTTCATGTCCGTTTGGTACACTTATCTTTCGCAGAAAACCGCATAAAACTAAGGAAGAGGCACTGAGGAAAACTTATTTGGTTTTATATTTGGGTCATATTCGAGATTTTTCTTATGTTCTGAACTGTTTCAACATACATGGTGTTATTTTAGTCTCAACATGTACGAGACATTCTAATAAAGCGATTCCGGATGCCAAAAACGCGAGATATTTAATATGTTTTTGAGAAAAAGCAGAAAAAGAAAAAATAAGCAATTTTCGGAGTATTATTGCCAATCAATTTCATTTCTTAAAATTTCGATTTGTTTTGGTTTATTAAAACTTCAATGAACTTGTTTAAAAATTGTCTATTTTTCCCCTTAAATTCTATTTAAGAGAAAAAAATCAAGTTTTTTAAATTAACAAAAATTCAATGTGAAAATTTATTAAGAAAATTAATTTATTTTTCATACTAGCTAATTTTTAGACAAAAAAATCTTTTAGGATAAAGCTCGTAAAGCTCTATAATTTTTATCTACCTTTCTAATTTGGTTCTTAGTTTTCTTAGCTTTAATTTTACATTTAAGATTTTTGCAATTTCAGGCATTACCTTTAACATTTCTTGAATAATTTTATCAATTTACACTTATCCACATAACAAACTATATAGCTACAATACTTTTAATATATTTACGAAATAAATTAATTTTCCATGACTAAATGTATAAAATGTTATGAAATTGTATTTTAAATTACTATTTTCGCACATTCTTAAAGCCAATAACAAACACTGGGGTTAATTTTCCATGCGCGCTACATACAAAAATGCTTACTAATTGGATGTTAATGTCCTGTTTTGCTGCTGAAGTGGAAAAAAGTTTCATACACACAAAAATCATTAAGTAAATTGGTGGGAGCATCAAATAACTCAGTGTTCACGAATGTGTACTCGGTGGTGTATCAATTTGCGGTGCCACGATTTTTGGGCACCATAAGCTCAAGGGCTGAAGTTTTACGGATAATAATGGCATCATTCTCCAGCATTGTGCAAATCCTCGAGTTTCATTAATTGCAAACAACATTTTCCCAGTGAAACTTTAAATGGTTTTTATGCCACCCCCCCTTTCCCCTGACATGTTGTTGAGGGATTCACATGGACTTTTGAGGATGATACTTTAACCCCGGATGATTTTAGTCTTGACAGACTTACCGCGAACTTGCCTTGTGGTCCAGTTGTGGAGGCTGGCTATCACGTTATATCCTGGGTGGAAGAAAAGGGGGAAAGGGAAAAGAGCAGTTTGAGACAGAAGAGATAAAATTCAATTTCAATGGGTGCGAATCTCTGCAAATATAAGAAATGAATGCTGATTTTCCATTTAATTTTTCAATTAACTCTCACCCTTATTCGCTCCGTCTAGCTCATTTCACTGCTCAGGATTTAGGATGGTGATGGGGGTGGATTTACTTGGGGCATTCCTTGATGGTGTGCGATGTATCTGTGTTTAATTATTACTCGAAAGCCTCATGAGTGAATTAAAACACGGCTTTCTGAGCAACAATCAAAATGATATACATCACAAGAGATTCTCCGGGGGTGAAATTGGTAACTGGATGCCTTTTCCATTGTCTATACTGAGTCCTGTGGGGAAGAATATACCTTGAATAAATTGCAGGTGAACTGGGGGGGGGGGTTGTTCTTTGCAAAAAGGCAGAGAGAGAGAGCGAGAGAAATGTGGAGGAATTATATGCTACAACTGAACATTCTCCCCGGTTTTCAATTACATCATCTCTCCTTGGGGCTTGAAAAGCGATGAATTTTCCCTAAAGTCTGTTGGATTTTCTAGTCGATATATATATATAGAGGGAATTTTTGAAGCCCACACTCGAGCTATTGAATCTGGCTTTCTCACCTTTCATCCTTGTCCTGAGGCTGAATAAATAAACCCGAATAAAAACACACAGCAGGAAGTTCCCTTTGAGCCACGAGAAAGATATAGACAGCAATATTAAAATCAGGAAAAGCTACCGCAAAATTGCCACAGAATTGCCAAGTGTGATAGTTGAGAAACAACAGAGACTTTGGGAGCTATGGAGCACTTTATCTTCCGGGCACGATCCGTTCAGTTCGAACTGATAAGAGAGACTGGTGAAAGTCAGGTGGATGCTGCAACCCCATAATCACTTTGTTGGCAAAACAAACTCCGTCTCTCGAAAATGGGTAAATCGGGGGAGAGCATTGTGCAGTGCACCGTCGCCGAATTTCGTGCCACCCACCCACCCACACGACACACACATGCTCACAAGTCCAGAACACTGGAGCTCCACATGGGGCGCCGAGTGAGCGAGAGAGAGCGAGAGCGCCAAAGAGTGGCGCAGCTGGTGAAGTGGCAACATTTGCGAACCCCTCTGGCGGCTCCCGGTATCCTCCGGCGGGAGCACCCGCAACTGAGTTGCCGCCTTTCTCGCGATGTCCAATGATCAGCACACGTGGCCACGAATCCCACTTCCGGGCGTGGGATTTTCCCTCCAAAAACACTCACAAGGTTCTTTTGCTTGAGGAAAAAAAATCCCCGTGAGTATTTCGACACAATAAAATACCCACCCACTGAGTATGGAAATTAATTAACCCACCAGGGAGAAAATGTGCCAATGGAGAAGACTCACCGGGAAGCTCATTTTTCACAAGGGGGACTTTTTTTTCTTTTTTTTCGGAAGAGCTTCCTTCTGGGCCATAGAAATGCAAATTCCACCTCTAGACCACGAGATGGTTGGTTAAATGCCTGGGTGGAAGAGAAAGAAAAGGGAATTTTGGTCAGTAAATGAGTGAAAAATATCCTTAATCATCAAATTAAGTAATAATAGAATTTACCTACTCCAAAGTAGGTATATATTCTATATACATAACTATCGAAATATTATTTGATAAATGAGAATTAATTTGAATTTTTTTAGTAGGAAATATAAGGGCGATTTATTCTTTCTCAAAGAATAATTTGAAGGGTTTCTTTTCTTATAAAGTTCCACATTTTCTCCCTCCCAGGAACTCATGTGATATTTAAACTCATAATTCTAATGATTTAACTTTAAAGTTTAAAAAAAACTTTTTTAAGCTCTTCTTAAAGAACTGCTCCATTTTATTTCTCACAATTCTTACAATTTGCCTACAAGCAAGAAAAAAAGTGTTAAATGTGGGAAACTTTTGTGTGAACATCAAAGAGGGAATCTCATTTATTGAAAAGTTTTATGGATGAAGCGGGAAAATACCTCACAATGGGAGATATTTTCTCCCCTCCAACGTGCCAAAAATAGATGGAGCGCAAAAAACTAATTTAACCCACTTTTGCACATCAAAAAGCCTGGTCGGTATTCAATCAACCGCGAACTTGTGTAAATTAACTAAAATTCCATATCGTGCTCCTGGATGAGAGAGCACTGTGCTGAGTGGATTAAGGGCGATTTGGGTGATTTGTTGGAAAATAATCCCACACGAATTCCCAAGCCGTGGCTCAATGGTTGAGCTTGAGATGATGATGCCTGGCTGTGAGTGTATTTTGCTGCCAGAAATGCAACATTTTTTTTTTTAGGGAGGATAACGATTCGTGGGTGTGCTTTAGTTTTATTTTCTGTGTGGGAGAATTTTCCTCAATCTCTATATTTTTTTAACTCCCACCACTAAGATGAATTCTTTTGACGTAGAAAAAAATCAATGTCACATAAGCTCACCTCCGGTTGGATTTACCACCAGCATTCCCAGAAAATGACCAAATCCTACCAGAATAAATCAAATTGCTAAAGTTAAAGTCGTCAAAAGATAGTCAAGTGTGGAGTTCCGAAAGTTCTCAAAAGTCACCCAAACAAGAACTGGCAACTGGCCTTTTCGAGAGGTCAAAAGAAAACTCCCCCCGGATATTTCGTCATCCATCAAAGTCCTGTGCAGCTGGGCAACTCATCTGCATGGGTGCAACAAAGAAACCGACAACTTCCCAGAACTTCAAGGCAATTTCCATAAAGAAGTTACGCGATTTTCAATTAAGGGTTCAATTGATGAATTTCCATTTCATACATGGAAAACCACTCAGGAGAGTAAGATTTTGGCGGTGAAATTAGGATCATTTTAGCGGATTTTTCATTGGCTTGTCAATCTGCCAGTGAAAGGTGTAATAAAATAAATCATAAGAGCATCGAATGGCGAAATAATGTTCACATATGAAAGCCCCTGGAGCATTTGCCGTCTTATCAATAATATCATAAGAGGGAGGTTGAAATTTATGCCATATATTGAAAATTTATTTTTATCTCTTCATATTTTTTGCCCTTGTTCTGTGTTTTTTAGGCAATCGGGGGTGGAAACAGAGTAGAAAATATCACGCAAAATTATAAATAAGATGAGAGATTAAAATTTTCCAGTTAAATTCAGTGATAGAATAATGAAAATGTTAAGAATTCAAATTTCACATTTCATAATCTTTTCTCAGCAATTAAATTAAAATTTTGATCAAAATTCTCAGGCATCAAAAAGGGGCAATAAAATTTTCTTATTATTCTAAATTTGGTCTTATTTTGAACATATTGTGATAAAGAAAACTGCATTTTGATTAAAATTTAAATTTTAATAAGAATCAATTGAATTGCAAGAAATGAGTATAAAATACGTAATTTTCTGTACAAAAAATTAATTTTATCTTGAAATTTTTTGTCTGAGAATGCTTTACGATAGTGAAGGATAATGTATTTCGGGAAAATTTTTTAGCCTATAAAATTACTGAAACTTACTAAAATCAATCTATACCTACTTATGATCACTTCTTGCTTAACTTATATTAAAGTTAGCAGTAAGAATTCTTTTATTTTATTACTTCAGCTCAGAGTAACTAATAAATCCAATAAATCTCTACTCTAACTTATTTTCAACTCTAGCCAAGAGAGTGTGTGTTGAAGAGTAACTGGCAAATGGGTGAAAATTGGCTACCATATATACAATAACCCACACTCATACATTTTTGGGCAGGTCCCGAGATTTCAGCATGGCATTGTGTGCAGATTTATCAATTTCCATTCCACCGATATTGGCAATTGGCAGCACGTCAGTCAATTTCATTAATTTGCAGAAATGGAAATGGAGCCCGATGGAAGTGTTTTGTACTGTGGGCATGGTTGAAGAGCATTATAAATTTATCCATAATGAATATATGCGAAGCAGCAAAAGTGGATACTGTTGTTTCCACTTGAACCCGTGTCCAAGGGCAGGCAGAGTGGTGGTCCCTCTTCTCTATTTTTGATGGACACCGAGGCGAGTGTCAGAGTGGCTTCTGCATTAGCCATTCCTCCGTGAGCGAGAAAGTGTCTCAAACGTGTCACCGGTGAGATTTTCGCCAAATCTCAAATTCCCTCATCCATAATCCACACCTCGTATTGTCAATATTGTGGCCTCGGAGGCATACATGAAGAAAATTCCACTCCCCCGCACCGTGATTGATGGGCTCTGGGGCGGGAGAGGCGGGAGGATGTGGAGCGGAAGTTTGCCTGGGTGCAACTTCCCACGCCTGATAAGAGGCCAATCCGCAATTCACAGATAATTATTTGCAATATCAACGAATTAATTTTAATACAGCTATGATATGTGCTCCGTCACTCATGCCAAAAGCTCCACCACCCACGCTTTCGCTCCAATTTGCAATTCATTAGGGTTGAATTTTGAGTTATGAAGCTTAATTTTAACAGAAATACGTAGCGCATTTCTTCGTTTTTTTGCAATGAAATGTGGGGTTTCTTAAGACAAAGTGTACGAAACCGGAACTTTTCAATAGGTATATTTTTAAATTTTTTGTTTGTAAAGGTCAACAAAGAAAACTCACACGAAAGGAACATCTTCTTCCTCATTCCTTGAATTAGAAGGCGATCATCGGGCTAATTAATGCTGTCAGTCTCACTGGAGAATTGATTTAAAATTCTGGCAGGCGAACGGGTATACAGTTTATTCGCGAGACGTTCCTGGAAAACAAACAATTAATATGTAATGACTTCTCACTTTTGGCACTTGATATCCGGGGGGACAGAGTGGGGACCAGGGAAGGCTGATGCCTTATGTCTCAGTTTTGCAGTGCTGTTGTGCAGGAGAAAAGTCAAATGAAACAATCAGCGGAGATGGGGGGACTGCTCTTGAAAATTTCCCAACATTTGGATGGCGTCATTTATTCATGCGCCTTCCCTGGGTAACTTCTTGGAGGCGCCCATCCCGATGAACTCTCAGACAGCGTGTCAGGCTGCATTAGTGACTCTGACAAGGGATTTCTGTGGCGTCTGTGGACACCTTCTGGCTCCCCACAATTGTCTCCATCGTTTGTTCATCATCCTCTTTCGGACGAATTTTACCACTCCTTTTGAGGTGAGTGTGTGAATTTGCTTGAACATAGCATATTTTCTTCACTTCTGTGAAATGGCTCATGAGCATGGGAAAAAATACGTCAGTAAAAAATGTCATAAATTCTTAAATAAAACCTTGGATTTCCATATCCTGGTTCCTCTGAAATGGGTTCTTAAAATAAAAGTCAACGCAGGAATCTGAGAATGGGGGCGCTACACATTTTCGAAAAATGCGGTCCATAACTTTGTTCGTAGATCGGCATTTAGGCCTTTTTATCAAGAGAACAAAAAGAGTATTGATACCTGGATTTTCAGATAAGATCATTTTGAAATCAAATGCCCCTACCCCCTATTCGCCTAATGTGAATTTTTCTTTATTCTGCCAGTTTTTGAGCCTCAATTATCTTAATAGATTAAAATAAATTACCTACTGCAATAATAATTACTCAAAAACTTTTATGATTTTTTCAAGCAAATAAATTTGTTTCAATATTAATTAATCACTAATCAGAATGATGTAAAACAGATAAATATTTGTCGTTTATTTCACTTGTTTTATGAGATTGCGTGTAAATTCAATGGATATAAAATTAATGAAATAATTGAATAATTGAGATAAATTAAATTGGTTCACTTTATCTATTAGGTATATAATTTTTTAGTAAATTATTTGATGTGATATTCAACATATTAAAACAACATTGTTTAAAGCATGAAAGGATTTTTGCTAAATGAGGAACTTTTAAAGAGTTAATTATATGAAATTATTGACAAATTGACTGTACGAAATAAAAGTACGAAAAATCCATATCATAAGCTTAAAAGGGCTTTACAGGCATCGGGAGTCAATGATCCCTTGTGGGCTCAAGAATGGCAGATAATTTCCCTTTTTAGTTGCTTGTGAAAGGTGAAATCCATTTATTCCTATTTGATAGAATTTTAAATTCAAATTGACCTAACGCCGAGAATTGAGATAGTGAAAGGTGTGAGATGGCTTTGGGGAGAACCCCTCCATGTGCAGGAGCATTTGATGGCGATGTTGCTCTGGGATTTTCTAATGTTCGACAATCAATGTCATCTCATTTTAGTGGAGAATTGAGCTTGAGAAAGGTTGACGTGACAGTGATGGGGCGCCTTCAAAAATTTAAGAGACATTCCGTGTTTGGATGAGAAAGGGATAGAGTCCCTCAACCCCTTGACTTTACTCCCAAAATTTGCACCTCTTCTCACATGCTCCACCTCTCATGCTCCTCCGTCAAGCGGCACACGAAGCCGTGTCTCATGTCAACCCCTCGCATATCCCGGAAGGTCTTCTTTGAGCTTCATATGGTATGAAAAACTTTCCCGCGAAAAAGAGGTGTTTGTGTCAGGGATTAAGATTAATCTTTGCCAGGAGTTGGAAGTGGAGGAAATTTGAAGCCCGTCATTAGTAACACGTCTCCTGACAAACACACAAAACACTGTAATTCCATAATTGATCCCATGAAAAATTCACATGAAAAGAGAAACATTGGAAAAGTCTCTCTGAAGCCAGCAAGACGAAGAATTATGAAAGGTGAAACTTTTGCACTTCGATAATTTCATGGGTGTAATTGAGCCTCTGATGGATTTTCTTGCCAAGGTAGAAGTGAGAAAACTAAAACTTTCCTCTCATTGGAATTTCCCCGAGGATAGTGTCGGGAAACAATTGGGTAACTTTTGAGTTCCTCCAAAGTTCTCTGGAGAATCAAACAGATGTAATACTATTTGTGGGTGAATAGTTCAATTGAGTGTGTCAAGTATCAAGAAAAGAAATTTTTTTGGTAACAAATTGAAGGAAATAAGAGAATAGGAAATAAATTCCGTCATAATGAAATATTTGCAGGCAATACTTATATGAAAGTGTAGGTTTGGATCGTAAATTCTATGTTTGAGAAATATTCTTATATTGGGGCACTTTTAAATATGGGGGACTAATTGTGATATCATTTTAAATTTTAAATAAAGAAACTCAGTCAGAAACTGAAATTTGATCCATTAAATTTGTATGAATTTGTGAAAGAAATTGATATTTTTTTTTTTAAATTAACTACATATTTTCTTGTCAAAAAACCTTGAGATTATCTCACACACATTATTTGTTGATGAGCTTGAAAATGTGTATCGCTTTGGCTTAATTGAGTCTAATTGCCTCGTGAAAATTTTCGAAGGGGTTAAACCAGTGAGAATGTACAGCTATGGACACTTTGGGGTTGTCACAAATGCAACAACTCGTGTGGGGGTAAATCACAGATTGGTGGAAAATTGATTTAGCCCAGGTGGGATGAGCAACCAAATAATGCACTTGGCAAGTTGACTGTTTCTCTCCGCAAATCGACACCCTTTCTCGCCATTGTCGAGTCAATTATGTCAATGAATTTATAAATATTTCCCTGGGAAAGGTGTCTGGCGTTAGAGTGACTTTTAAATTTGATGCAACTTCCATGTACCGAATCTTCCCATACTCCACAATTCTCATCCGGGTCGGAGTGCCCAATTAAAGAATTAATAGCCACCTGACATTTGTATCCATCCCCTGTGGCTGAGCAAGTTAATGCCAAAGCATATTCATGGAGGGTGGGTGGGATGTGCTTTATTTATTCACCCGATCCACCTGGAAAAATGTATGACGCGCTACCAGCACGGATAAATTGCCATAATCAAATTATTTCACAATGCAAACCTTTTCTATTTTGGGACCCCCCTGTCGCAATCAGGCAGTGATATGGAGTGACTGGTCGACACTTCTTTCACCCCTCCCCAACCCTGATGGGTGCTGAAATTTCCCGGCTAATTCAATTAAATTTGTTTAAGTGACAATCCAGATCGCATGAATATACTTGCCCCACGGTGTCAGCGACTGTTTGCATTTTTCATGTAAGCCCCCCTCCCCCCATCCCATTCGTGAAACTATATTTTCCCATTCGTCATCAATTTGCGCGCAAATGAAGACAATCAGCGGACAAAACCTCATCCAAGTGGCACAAATGCAAATTTCATTGAGTACAGAATGGAGTTCCGGTGAAAAATTTTCACTCTTTCCTTCACATTTATCATGAAATATTCACTGATATTTTAATGGGAGCTTTTAGATAAAGTGGACGTCTCGAAATTCTTCCACCTCTGACATTTTGATGTGAATTTTTCATCGCAATTTAGTCAATTTATTTATTGAGGACATTTCAATTATTATATTTTGGGGAGATTTCGATGACGAGGACAAATGCATTTGCTGGACAATTCAAATGCGAGATAATTTTAGAAATACCTGGAAATTTTTTATTGGTACTAAAAGGTATAAATTGAAATATAATTTACGAAGAAACTGTTAATAATTTTACTCAAAAATTGCCAAAAAGTATGTTTTAAACAAATTAAGAATAAACTTTATCAATCTTTCAAAATGATACCTAATGACATGATTTTTTGTTATATTCTAAAATTATATATTCGCTGATATTTTTTATGCTAAGATTTAAGATAAGATTTATAACTTTAAATATTAAGAAACGTTTATTAAATTATTTATCAATGGAAACAGAATTTGCAGTTTTTTGTGTTAATATTTTAATTTGAACCTCTCAATTACAAATTTTCAGGTATATTTCTAAAATTATCTTTTAATTGAATTATCCTGTAAATGCATTCGTCCTCGTCATCGAAATTTCCCCAGAATGTGAAATGTCCTCAATTAAAATGACTAAATTTAATTCAAAAATAATTTGCTTCAAATGCAATACTTATAATATGTATAATATTTACTTAGCAATTTTAATTTCAATTTTTTTTTTGGCTCATCGTCGACTAGGAATGATGTAGGTATGATAACTCCTATGCAAAGGCCTTAGAAGTTTTCATACTTTATTTTATATCCTTTTCAAATTCTCACTCATGACTTCCACAAAATGACTTATTAAATTTCTGCAAGACCATTTCTAAATTAAATAAACTACCATATTTTCAATTGATTCTCGAATTGTATCTGATATTGTTCAGTTAAATTCTGCAAAAATGCCTTCAAAACAACAAGTTATTGAATTTGAGGTGATTCTGGCATAACGGAATATTTTCGAAGGTGTTTCTCATACTCCAGAAAACATCCGATGCAGGAGGAGAGTGAAAATTGCATTCTGCGGTCTCCTGTGAACCCCTCTGAACTCTGAAAATCCATTTGGACATTCAATTGGGATGACTTGTGGAAAAAAGTTGGGCTTCTCACTATGATGGGGAAATTAATCAAAAGAGGCGCTCATGCTACTTTATTGCCTCTACGCTCTTCCAAATTGTCGAACGATTTCCTATAAATACTCGAATGTTTAAAAAAGAGTGCCTCCATTGAAGGGTGAAAAAAGACCGTGAAAAATAGACGACATCACGGTGTTAAAAATGAGTCGAGGAAAAAAAAGTGAATGAAACCGTGCGACCCTCGTTGAATGCTGGTAATTTTTGCACGTTTTCATCAACCGAATGTGAGAGACATTTCTCGAGACACCCCTCCGGAAGCCCCGAAAAATCAGCCACAGCAATGCCGCCTCATCCTCCTTGGCCATTGGTCACCCCGAGTTGGCGGCTCGAGCGTGTGGCTAATTCAGTGCGAAGGCAGAGAAATTGACCCTCTCACAGAGGTTCTCCCATGTTTGTTCGGGCCAGAGCGTGTGTGTCCTATCCTATTCGATATGCTGACCACCTTCCTCCAACCACGACTCGACTTCGGCTTGAATAGAAATCCACCCCTCGAGGCCTCATACGGGGGTTGATTTCGAGTGTGCGTGTTTTCTATGTCTTTTTCTCATATTCTGAGCACGACGTCACGGCACCCAGTGGTTCTCAAACCCAATTCAAGAAATTGCTGTAGTAAATCGAGTGAATTTTTATTGAATCAGCATATCTGTAGATTTTACTCATTCCATGGAAACAATTTTTAACCTTTCTCAGGAAAAATAACGAATTTTCTCAGTTTTTTCACTGGAAATTTAGCAATAATGTTACAAAGGAAAATTTCTACACATTTCTTAAACAGAAATTATGCGATCCATCTTGAGAGGGTTGAGAGGTCACAATTTTAATTCTTTTAGATGGCAAATCTA
>CAKKOB020002537.1:0-12566 GCA_918844115.2 Phlebotomus perniciosus
GAAGACTTAGCGGCTAAAACGAGGCTCAGGGCTTCGATAGACCTGCGTTTGGCTAAAGAATTTCTTTAGAAAGTTGTTCTGGTGCTTAGGCTAAGCGCGATCCGAAGAGACTACAGTAAAAGCCCCGTTTTAGCCGCTAAGTCTTCTAGGTTAAACCCGTCTGATGAGGCCATAAGCGTCTAGATATGCATGAAATGGTTCAGAATCCATTTGATTGTTAACGCTTTTTCAATACTTTTTCAAAGTTAATGATCTTGGATTTTTGGCATTTTGTTTCAAGAAAATTAGGAAAATGTAATAATATTGTATTCATAGGTCCTTCTACTTTCAGGATTTGCTTATGGAATTCATTATAGGACTAGTTTCTAATCATCTTCAATCAATTAAATCTGCAGGTGCAACTTTTGCAAGGATCTGTTTCATTTGAGTTTGCACGAAAGCAAGAGTTTCTCCGGAAAATTTTGAAGACGTTTGGATACGGGATGACCGAATGTAAACCTTATAATGTCAAATTCGTCGCCCACTCGCTTCCTACAGCCTCATTTTGTTTTTGGGAGAAAGTTCAAAAATTTATGTTTTATCCGAATCAGTTTAAACCAGTTTTAGCCGGATTTTCTTTAAGGGCAAGTATTGAAAACGGAAATTCAAAATTATATCAATGCACTCTGGACTTTCCTTCTTCCATGCGGTTGAATTTTGAGGGAACGTCTAATTTCCAGTGTCTAACTTTTGACTAATGGAAATCTATTTTTAAAATCTCCCTCTAAATCCCATAAGTATGGGATGGAAAAATGCATCGTGATATCTTACTGGACAATCGAAGAATCCCTGAATCTCTTTCTGGTGCAAATCCATCGTGATGACGTGCGTGAGGCCGGATTTGCACATCATCTTGGCCAGCAGCTTGGACACGATGCATCCCCTCTTGCGCATCTTACACTGCTTCGAGTACGGCAAGTACGGGATGACGCCCACGACAGAGCGGGCTGATGAGGTCTTGCACGCATAAGCCATTATCAAGAGTTCCATGATGTTA
The DNA here is from genome assembly GCA_918844115.2 of Phlebotomus perniciosus. NCBI lineage: Eukaryota > Metazoa > Arthropoda > Insecta > Diptera > Psychodidae > Phlebotomus > Phlebotomus perniciosus. Next base: position 1,037 of record CAKKOB020002537.1, read on the forward strand.
TTGTTGACATCTTTGGTGCCTGTTTGTATGATATAGATGGACTTTCCTCGCACAGAGTCCGAGATATCGACCATTGTCTCTCGATTTGTCTTGTGATAGACAGATGCACTCGATGACCCACTCTTGACGCCCAAGCGGCTGCAGAGATCGAAAGACGGTGTGTGTTACATAATTGCCCTGCCGTAGTTTATCTATTATTTACCTAGCAATGAGATTGGCCAATTCCGGATGTGAGTTGCCATGGATAATCACCACGTCGGTAGTCGAAAACCCCTCCATGCTGGCTTTATAGCGTTTTGGTCCTCTGCTCGCTGACGGACTTGAATATTTCAACTGATATGAGTTAATAGGGCAATAGCGAGAGCAAAAGTTTATGCAAGACAAAAAATAATCGGTTAATTTGGAAGCAGAGCTTGCGAGTAAAATTTGTTATCACTCGGGGTAACCTTCTTTTTTTTTACTTCTCTGTGAGAGACAAATTTTTCACTCAATTAGTACTCTATTATATGCATTCAAATCAACTCTATTATATGCACGAGGCTGAGGAGGGGTGGTTTACGGATAATTTGCATTTACATTCGATTGAGAAACATTTATTTGACGGGATTGTTTTATCGAGATAATTTGCACAAACTGCGATTCCACTTTTTTCGCACACACCAAAAAAACATCCACTCGGTTGTCAAAATATCCAATGCTGTGAGAAAGAGGGTTGAAAGTTTCATAAATTTCAATATTTCCGCAAAGTTCAGTGGACTCGTGACTGGAAATTAAAAACAATAGAGTTGATTAATGTGCAATTTTTATCATAAAATCTCACATTTGTTATCAAAGACTCTCGAATATTTGAGTTTAAATTACCTCGATGAATCTTTCAAGGTAAACAATCAAACCCTAACAACCCTAATTGCAAACCGCATAGCTCCTAGCGCCACGCCACGGGAAAATGAAGCACATTTGAGAGGGAATTCAAAGGTCATTTATTGCAAGAGAGAGAACTTTTTAAGATGCGCGGCAAATTAGATAAATCTCATTATTGAAGAATAAATAGTATCCTGGCGATGTGGATGGATGTGGCGGGATCACTGGAGAGTGACATTGAGCGGGAATACTTGGGTGACAAGGCCGATGCCCTTGCTGGAGCCCTCGCGAAAGAGGATCCGCATGCCCTCGCGCACATACTCTGGCTGCCTCACGAATCTGAATAGAACGGAGGCACTGTCATTCGTTTTCAGCTTCTTATCACCCATAATGCCCTCGATGATGGCCGTCTGGCGAATGCTGCCGATGTGCACAGTGGTCTGAAAGCCCTTGTAGATGGACGTGGCGTGATAGAGAACGGACACTTTGGCCTGGAAGTACAGTGTGCCGAAGGGTTCTGTGTCCAGGCCAAAGTCCGTGGACACCAGCACCATGCCGCTACGGAGATTGGGCGGCTCCCCGTTCGCCACGAAGGAGAGCGAGGCGCTCTGGCCGGCGCGCACCATCCGACACGGCGCCTTGTTGCGATGAATCGTGGCCACGATGAGGGGCTGAAAGGAGCCATCCGGCAGGGGGCCCACCTTGAGTGATGTACCTTCCGTGATGACCCCCTTGACCAACAGCCCACCCACCACCACCCCTACACCCTCCACCCGGAAAATCTCATCGATGTGGAACTCACAGGGCTCCAGCTCCAGGCGCTCCCGCTCGGCATTGCTCACGCCCGGCGACAAGACGTAGAGGAATCGCTGCAGGAGGCTCAGGCACTCCGCCGTGACGTTGGACACGCAGAAGATCGGCACGACATTCTCCGACAGCTGGTGCGAGCTGGCGGTGAAGACGCTGTCGTACGAATCGACTAGCATGGGCACCTTCCGGTAGCCCACAGACGTGAGGATGTTCCTGAGCTCGTCAATCACCGACTCTGGTGGCGTGATGTCAATCTTCGTGATGACAATGAAAAAGGGAATCTCCAGGGCGTTGACTATGGCCAGATGCTCCTTCGTCATGCCCCCAATGGTGCTCCCGCAGCTCACCACTACCATGGCGTGATGTGGCGAGTAGCCCGTGAGCGCCTGGACGGTTGTCCGCAGGTACCGACGGTGTCCGCCGAGATCTAGAAAAGTGACTAGCTTGGCGGACTTATCGCGCACCTCCTCCGCCGTTATCATGTCGTTGGTGTTGGAGTTTATCACATTTCCCATGGCGTCAAAGCCCAGAGATTCGTGGCTGATGCACGACGTCCGCCCGGACTTGATCTCGTGCACGTGCCTAAACATGTTGAGGCGCGCCTTGCCGCGCCCATTGTCCGCCACGCCTTGCGTGAGCACGCCCAGTAGGGTGCTCTTGCCCGCGCCAGCGGCCCCCAGCACCGCCACGCGCACTTCGATGTTGTGCTGGTCATCGGGGATCTTCCGCACCAGCACCTCAGTCACTGAGCGCCTGTAGCCCACGGACTTTCGTCGCAGCACAGTGGTGGTGGCGCCCAACTTGTCCGCCATCTGCGTCAGCGTCTGCAGAGAACTGTCCATGTCCGAGTCATCCAGGCCGTGGAACTTGCCGGAATCGGACACCCCAATCTCATACACCGCCTCCCCATGTCCCTCCCGCAGGCGCCACTTCATCTGCGTCACGAGATGCTCAAACCTCATCTGAGAGGGATTGATCAACTTCAGTTTGTACTCCACATTGCCCAGCTGGGGCTCTGGCGGCAGGATGCCCTGGTCAAAGTCAATCAGCTCCTTGCTGGCTGTGCTCTCCGTGTGCAGCACAAATCCATCCGACTCTATTCGATTCGTCTCCATGGCTGTTTGTGCTCCACCAATACAACCTAAAATAGAGCAAGAGAGTGAAAGTAATTTTTTTCATCAGACGAGCCCCTGGTCCAAGACTAAAAAAAGACCCAAATAATGCAATATTGTGCAAGAGGCTCCCGAAACATCCTGCAGTCCATCCCCAGTGGGATGCCCTCACGGCCCCAAACAGCTGACAATGGATGGCAAGAGACTCTATTGGCTACTTTGTCTTACCTTTGCGTCTTATTTACACTTGTTAAGTAACATATACACAAAAATACTGCAGCAACAAAACCTTCTATTTTTGTTGACGTAAATATTTTGCAATGAGCAACGTGGCGCCGTGTGGCGGGAGTTTCTATAAACACATTTGCTGTGAGAAATCGCGCTCACTTTTACCTGGGCCAATTAGCGTGAGAAAAGTAATAGATATTGTAATTGATGGGAATTAATTAAACTTGAAAATGAATCTTCTTTGAACACTGCTGGCTTCGCTGGTGTTTCATTGGATGGTGTGTTAGTTCAAACGAATCACAGCTACCATAAGCCTGTTAGAATTGATGCTGTCACATTGCGCGCTCACTTTTCCCCTCTTATAAACCATCCAACATCCATCAGCAATTGATTGGTTTCCCGAAATCCGTGACGTCACTCCCTCAAATTTGACATGTTGTGAGTTTTTGGGTGTTGCGCTGCGTTGTTTGTTGATTTTCCGCGATTATCGCCAAATTCATGTGAAATTAGCTGATTTTTTTGAAAGTATGTAATCACATTATCACTGAGAAACCCCAAGAAACAAAATAAATGCATAAATTTAAGTGCACATGTGAAAACAAGAGTGAAACCCACAACAATTGAGTTGACACGCCCTTCTCAGTCATGCTTACTGAAATGTTTCTCCAATTTATCCTGATTTTCAGGCTATTTCTTCAAGACAAGTGCCTTAAAAGAGTTGCAAGATGAATTACGGACGAAAGACACCAACATCGACGTACAGATCAACACCCTCGGTGTATTCTCATGTCACCGGAAGGTAAAGATACAGAGTTTCCTGTTTCGTGATGAGTTTTCTAATGTTTGATTTCTTACAGATCCTCTAACTTACAATCTGGGAAGTCGAGATCCCTGAAGTCCGTCCGCATTCCCTGGTACCAGAAGCCACTGCTCAAGAATAATGCCTACATGGATGTTCAGAAGGGCGCAATGATCACTGCCCTCGTGTGTCTGGTACGCTTCTCGGATAGGGCTCTATTTTCCGACATTCTAGCTAATAATTTTCTCTAAATTGCAGTGCGTTTCCATTTTTACTATGGTCACTGGTGTTTTCGACATCTACTGCCTGGCCATGGCCGCTCCAGGATCCACCCACTACGGCTACTACATCATATCCTACGAGTTTGTCTACGTAGGAAGTATTCATGGTGAGTTTTGATATTTGCTTGTCTCATCAATCATAAATTCTTGTTGAAACTGATATTCTTGCCTTTCAGTGAGGAATACTCTAATTGTTTTCGCACTATTCTCTGTCCTATTGGCCTTTGCTGTGTTCGTCACCACCATAATGCTTGCTATTGCTCTTAGGAAGGTAAGTTGAAACACCTTTTTGCAACAATTCTTCTATGAGAATTTATGCTTTTCACAAATCATTCATAATCTCAACATTTACAATTGATTAGCATGCAAGTAGAGGAAGAAGATCGAGAAAGAAGGTACAAAATTGATATAATTGAAGTTATATTTGGCAAAATTCTTGTTAAGAACTTCATCAATTGTAAATCTCATATTGATCAACCAGATCGACCATCATTCTTATAGATAAGCAGTTAACATAAAGAATTTACTGGATTTTTGTTTCTCATTGCAGGAATACGAGAAGAGAATTCTTCCTTGGCTCTGGGTATTTGCAGTCTTTATCATATTCCGCACGTTGGCTTTTCTCTTTTTCGCGATTCTCAACGATCTCATCTTCGCCTACAACATCTTGATGGTGCTGTGTTGGATTGTCATCCTTCCAGCATCCGTCTACGGATGGCTTCTGGTCTATTCTCTCTACCTTGAACTCGCGGACTTGACAAAACTCGAAGATTTGGCTCACTTGAGGGTGAGTTTTGATTTTTTTTTTCACCGTGAAAAAGTTGTTTAAAATTGATTATTTCTCTCCCAGATGGGCACTATGGCCTCCCTGAATGCCTCCACGACGCACTCACTGGCTGGTTCTCGTCCAACCACGCCTCACAGCACAGTCTCCACGATGCCAGTCGGTGGGATAAGCAACTGAGACAACAATGCGCATTCCATGAATTAGAATGAAAGTATTTTCCACAATCATCCGTCCAAATGGATTTTACATTAGCACTAGTAATTGATAGTTTCCCTAAGAAGCCCTTTTCTACGGTAAGATCTGCATTATATTCCGTCCATATGTTTTTTTTGTATCTACATGTAGATGTTTTATAGAATGTATGACATTTTGAGAAAGTATTCTGCAGTTTATTATTTACTTTTCTACGAAATGGATAAAAATAGAAAAAAGTTTGATCTATATTTTTTCTCCTGGAGGGGAAGAGACTTTTATGCCACCCGATGGAAATCTCAGTTCGTGGCTAGAGCAATTACACTCACGTGAGTGCGAAAAAAAACGGAGTAACAATTTACATATAAATTATTTGAGCCACCCAAACGAGGGAGGAAGGGCGGTCAGTCTTTGTGTGGTGGAGAAACATTAAGGCATCGAAGGGTATTAGACATTGCAACTTGCTCGTGAATCACACTTTTTGTGAAATCGATAGGGTTTACTCTTTTACTAGAACTGTCATAAGAAGTCAGTTATCTCCAACAACAAAATCTTAACTTAGTGCACCAAAAAATAATTGTTTAATTTTGAACATTTCCTTTATGAATTTCTAAGCTCATTTCTTAGTCAAAAATTTTAAATGAAATCGATTTGTGGTTAATTCCGATATGATTTTCTGGAAAATTAATTTCTCAGATCACGGTCATTACATAAATTAAAGTAAGCTATCATTGGAAACGATTCGACCTCAGCTACAACATACTAAAATATAAATAAAATGGCTCGGGTCCAGCTGCAACTAGGGATATTATTATTGTTTAACATCACCATTCTCTTGCATCCGCTCGATGTATAACTTGCCGAGAAAAGCCTGTAGGGGAGAGCGGGCCAGCAAACTAGGACACTTTCAAACAGTCAATAAATCTTGAACATAAAACAAGATACATGACTATATTTCTTTCTAATTATGCAAAGGAACTATAAAAACAACCAATTCCTTTCAATTGAGAAAAATATGGCTGTATATAACAATATTAATCATTTTATTTAAAGAACTAAAGCTATAGCAGCTAAAAGCACTAGTGAGACAATAATTTCAGTAAAATACGCATTGCATATTATTAAGACATTTAATTAAATAGTACTTTGCTCTCATTTGCTTGAAAAATGTGACAAAAAACAGCCATATTTGAAAGTGCCCCACATGTGGGGTGCATTAAAACTTACTATCAACACGCGGAAAATTTTATTTTTACGGAACGAGCCAGACGGTTTTTTAAAGCCTATACTCAATGATAGCTCATAGGTTATACAGAGTCCCAGTGCTGTTTGCTATCTTTCCACAAAACTGTATTGAAGAAAAACCCGAAATTGCTGTTTTATGCCCCGCTCTCCCCTATAGATATCTTTATCCATCCTCTCTAGCAGTGCCGCTGTCAGTGAGTTCGAATCACACAAAGTGCGTCGAACTCGCAGCAAATGTAAAAAAAAATAAAGCCAATCAATTAAACATAGCTTAAATTGCTGTTACATTGCTTCCCCTTGTATAGTCTTAAGCTTCAGTGGAGAAGTTATTTCTTCCCCAAAATTTTTTTTCTTATTTTTTTTAATAAAATTTTGCTATCTTCAAGGGAAAATGTGATTAAAACGCCTCCTTACTTTGGTCTAATCAACTTGACATTTTTAAAATAGTTTGAGGGTTTTAAAAAACCTCCTTGAGAGAATCAATTTCAATCGAGAAATTCCGATTTATACGGGAATATGAAGAACAGAGTGAGATTTCCCTTTGGTAGTTCTTCTGATATTGTAGTCATTGTAGGGTTCAGTATAAATTTTATATAATTTACAAAATTATTACCATTAAAAAGCCATCAAGGAGTATTGTCTTCGTGATAGTATAACTTTTCTTCAACGAAGCAACGACAAATTATAAAGGTTTAGAAAATTTGTAGAACCATTTCGTGCTCAACTAAATGGTTCTTCCAATTGATTCGGGATCAAATAACGCTAAAACCACACGAAGAGGCGCTACCGCGGGGTAGAATAGTAATTCTTGAGCCACAAGTTAATGAGGAAGTGGGAGTTTGGTCAAGTGGCCCATTCTCGTGGCACATGAAGAACGCGAAAGAGGGAGCGCGTGGGTGAGAATCAACAAATCGTCTCTGCCACGGAGTGCACTGAGTGGTGAGCATTTGGGTATAATTGACCAAGATAGCGCGGAGGGAGAAAGAAAGGGGAGTGTGTTAGGTATTTGGCGGGGGTTTCCATGGGAATTGCGACAACAAACAATAAATAGTGTAGAGTTGGAAATGTGGGGTGGCATAAATTAGGGGAGAGAGAGTCTCGCGCCAGCAAATATGAGAGACTTCCTCAAGCTGACGGGAGTTTAGTGCTCTGCTGCCACTTCTTGCGCTCATACTCATAACGCCCAGTGATGGAGCAGTGAGTTGGGAAAGGGTGTCAGGAAATTGCGTGAACGTATTGAGGACGGAAGTGAAGGACATCGTAAATACGCAAAAATTTCCTCTTGCCATCATGAGACTTCCCATCTCGCTCATGATCATTTCAGTGGGATGGAATTTCCACAGTGGAGCTGGCGAGGAGAACAGTGTCTACCTTTTAAGGCGGGTGGAGGGTTGCAAAAAAGACGAATATTTCGATGTGAACTACTTAAAATGCAAGAAATGTGAAAGTGAATTGAATTTGGTGCCATCGAAGGATCGTGAGTGTTTTTTTTTTCACTAACTCCCCTTTGACCTGCTTTACTTCCCGATTTCGTGTCTGATGTCTGGTTGAACCATCACTCAGGGGCTACTCGCAAGCATTTATGGTGTTTTAATTTGTCTTTGTGAAAAGACCAAAGGGGAGATATTATGGTCAGAAAGTGATGTAGGTACATTTGAATGGAAGTGCGTGTGAGCTTTGAGAAGAGGAATAGAAGAGCTAAGAGTAACTCAAGTAATTCTAAAAGCTTCCAAGGAAGAGCTGGATCTTTAGGAAGTTCTTCCAGACCCTTAAAACTTTTTAGGAGCTTTGAAAACTTTCAGTAAGCTTTTAAGGAATTTCCTAAAGTTTTAAAAATGTAAGCTAGAATAGCTGAAAGCTTTCTAAAATTGATGTAAAAGCTTTACAGAAATTGAGGAGCATTTAAAAAATCTGCAAAAATTAGTAAAACTTTCGGATTATTTTTTAGAACTTTTGAAGTTCTCGTTAAGCTTTTGAAAATTCTAAAGAGCTTGTGTAGATTTTCTTGAAGCTTTCATAGAAAGCTTTAGAAACCTTTTTTAGAAAGCGTTTTCACAGAGCTTTTTTTAGAGAGTTTTTTAGAAAACTTTTTTAAATAGCTTTCTCAAAGAGCTTTTACAGCTGTCTAAGAAAGATTTTTTGAAAAACTCTTTTAGAAAACTTTCTTAGAAAATTTAGAAAGCTTTCTCAAAAAGCTTTAGAACGCTTTGCATATATTTGTATACAGAAAATAAAATTGATAGGATGAAAGCTCTTCAAAGCCTTCGGTTTGGAGCTTTGAGGATCTTTTCAACAATACGTGGATGTGCTGGAAGTGGTGTACGTCTTTCTGACCATAATATCCCCCCTTGGAAAAAAACAAATATGAAAATTATGATTAGGTATAAATAACTCAAAAACTAAGCGCACTTTTAAACTTCTCTTCTAACTTTTGTAACTACATAATTTCAAATTAATTTTTTGTATAAATTTTTTCAAAGGGATTTTGGATAAGGTTTGAAAAATCTTAATTTTAATAATTTGAACCATTTGAACACAAAAATATTACCATTCTTTGTTAACTCGGAGATTTAAAGAAAAATTCAAAATATTCTAGAGTTCAAAAAACAAATTTCAAAAGAATTTTTAAACTTTTTTTTGAGTTATCACTTTATTCTTTATTTCTAGTCAATTTGACTTGTTACAATTTCCTCGTGAGACAAATTCTTAACAATAAATTTAAAACTTCGGTTTCTCTTTAAAATTTGCGTCAAATTTCTAAAATTTCTGTTTAAAAATAATATAAAAATATAGGTATATCTAGTCTTTATCCTTGTCTGAATCATGAAACAACTTATTAAATGTTATCAATGTATTTAACATTTAATCAACTCTCCTAGTTGTGAGTAGCCCCTTGCAATTGATTCTTTCTCATCCCCGCACTTGGTCTACAATTCATCTACCTCTTCCTACCTTCTCTATTAGGTCTCTCATGTGAATGCCAATCGAGGGAGTTGGAGCGCATTGAGTACGACAATGTCCTTCAGCAATCGATTTGCGATCGGAAGTGCAAGAAATCGGCCAATGAGACGACGCCTGGTTGCGAGGGAGCCAGCCAGTGTGGCCTTCGGTATGTCAATCAGACAAATCTGAGCCACCAGGTGAGGCACATTCAGATCCTGGGGGTGTTCTACACCCCATCCAATTGCACCTGCAACTACAAACACTCGTCGCTGTACCGCAACACGTACTGCATTCCTAATCACCTGCTCAAGGACTACGCCAATTATGGGCACTTTAGACTAGGCGCTGTGGCTGAGGATCTCATGTATCTCACATTCTTCTGCCACACACTGAAGCGGTGGCGGGAGTGCAATCATCTGGCCAATCTCTGTGCCCTGTCGCTTTACAGTCTCGATAGACCTTCGGCCTGTTTTCTCTTCTTCGCTACCCAAACGTCCGATATCACGTCCACGAGTGATGTCAATGAGAAGACAATGCCTCCACTCTTCTATCGGAGAGGACGGAGCTCCGCCGAGGAGCTGAATAAAATCCTCGATTTCTCATTTAGCCTCCAGGAGAGAGATACTGTAAATTTTACAGCTCTGCAGTTCACTCTTGATGGCCAATTGAAGCAATTTCGCCCAGTTAACGTTCTCCGTGAGCTCAATCTCTGTCCCATATCTCGTGGAGAAATCCTTTTCGGGCGGAGTTTCTCCGTGTCGTGTCAACTGGACATGGAGGACGCCGTGAGAAAAGCAAGTCAACAACTTATTTTCATGAGTCTCTTTGTGAATTACATAGAGAAGAAAATGCCATTGATTCGAAGCGTTCCTGTGCTAATCAGGAATTCTCCTGGAGCCAATATGAATGACAATCCTGAGTCCTGGCAATTGGTCAGGAGATTCTTCACTATGGACCTCATTAGTGGCCTCCGCAGTGGCTACACGCCCAAGATGTATGAGGAGGACAGGATCCAGGACAAATTCGACTACATTCGCTATCTCACTAGTGTTGAATTGAGATTCAGGGTAAAGACGGACAACAAGCTATCCACACCTCTCCTCATTCTCTCCTATGGCGAGTACAACATGAGCCAAAAGGACTCCCTTGCCACCATAGATTTCAATTTCGCCGTGACTTTTGTCAGAAGCTACGATTTTCAGTCTCTCCTTGAGATTCTCCTACCCATCTTCATCCTCCTCGCTTTTGTTCTGGCCATCTTCGAGGCGATTGCCTACAAAACGCGTCAGCACAAACTCATCTACGACCTGGATGTCTTCTACAAGTTCACTGTGTTCCTCCTGTCCAAAGTGGGAAGCTCCCTCTTCGCCATTGTCTGCATCATCTGCCTCTACATCCAACTCACGTACAAATCCCAGAAGCAGATCCGTCTTCTGCTGCCCCTTCCCGTTGAGAATCTCCTGCAAATCCTCAGTGGAGTCGCTGTGGTGCTGAAAGCCATCAAATTGGCGCAGCATCTCTGGCAAATTGCCCACATTGATATCTTCTTCATCGACTGGGAGCGACCCAGAATCTTTGAGAATCGCAATCAACTCGACACACCATCAGTTTGCAGTGGTTCAGTTACAGCACGCCTGGCGTCATCCGGTGAGAGCATATCAGCCTGGAGGAGTTACTTTGTGGCCAATGAGTGGCAGGAACTCACCACCACCCGAAAGATTTCCATGTTTATCCACGTTGTGGGTGTGATGTGGATCCTTCTCCTGGTCAAAGCGGAAAATTTCGCTTCAACCAACTTCTTTTTCCACCTTTGGCCATCAGGTGAGCCGCCCGATGGGATTCTCCTCATGTCCACGGGGATTATAGCCTATTGTGGAATCTACATCCTCCAGAGAATATTCAATTTTGTGTTGTGGGAGCGATACTTTAAGAATCCCGTTCAGCAGTTCATTGATGTCTGTTGCGTAGCGAATGTATCAGTTTTCATCCTTCGGCTCGAAGCTTATGGCTACTACATCCATGGAAGGTCTCCTCATGGCTTCTCGGACACCGACATCTGCTCCATGATCCTTCAGTTTCGCCAGGAGGAGCGTGGTCAGCGCGGACTCACGCCAGGATCGGAATTACAGACGTACTCTTTGCTGGCTCCGAAGAATCTCAGGATTTTCTACGACAGACTCATCCTTCCTCTCCAGCATTCGCCTCAGATCAATGAGTACGCCACGAAAGGCTACGAAGGGACGTACGAGAGGACAATCCTCACTTACTACAG
>CAKKOB020002538.1:0-12553 GCA_918844115.2 Phlebotomus perniciosus
GTTAGAAAGACTTTTCTCAAGTTTTACTTGAGCTTTTTGTCAGACAATCAGTATTTATGGGTAAAAATCTCTTTTCTCCGGAAATTTTTTGTACAAGAGAGACAGGATTAAGCGTTTTTCATCAACAGAATTGGATTAGAATTGTATTTGAAGTTGGATTAGAAATGACCTTAATCTGGATTATCTCAATCCAACTTCAAAGAGGCTATTTATATGCACCGGTTTAGATTGGTTTAACTAAACTTTTCGCACATAAACGTGAAATCCGCGTCAAGTCCAATACGAAAAATTTTTGGCATTGGATTTGTTTAAGCTGTCCCAAATTTTCGCCGCGCGCGAAGCGAACGTTTTTAACGACTTTTAACAATAGTCTAACCTCACATTTTTGTTCGTGGAGGAATAAATTGTGAAAATATTCAAGTATTCACAAAAGGCTGCACGCAATTGAAGTGAAACAACGATATATGTATTGAAATGACTGAAAAACAATATATTTTTCCAAGATAAATTGGAATTTTGAGAACGCGCCGTGAGAGACTGTCCGGGAGTCCGGGAGCGAGAGCAACTTCGATTGCGCCGAAAATTGCTTCTCCTGCTCCCCCCCCCCCCCTTTATCATTCCAGACGATGATAACATCTAATTTCAATAGATTTTTAACCAATAAATACCTTGAAATTACATTTGTCTTCATTTCACGGGCTAACAGCTGACTCGAGTGATTTCTAATCTAAACCGGCGCACATAAACGTGTCGGATTTGATTAAACTTTGGGACAAGTTTAGTTCAATCTAAGCTGCGCATATAAATGAGGCCTATAGCTAAAGTCGACTGACTTTTCAGGTTGAATCCCATCTTCAATGCCACTTTACTACCATTTTCTTATTCTTCATTTATAAATACCAAGTGTCTGGATTTTGGGACAAAGGTGTTTGAGATAAGAAAAAAAATGAGTCATTTGTGGGAATAAAAAAATCAAAAAGAGAAGGTCCAACCATATCGAATCAAGTCTTTTCCTGGGATACTTCTTTTTTCTGTATCAAATTATAACATGTTAGCTTGCGTGTCTTCTTCCTGGTGGGGTGGGGGTGGGGGGGGGGATGTGGAGAAAAAAGTGGAGGGGGTAGTGAATGGGGAAAGATGTTCAGGGTGGTATCATTTTCTGTCAAAATTTGTAAATACACGAGAGAGAGAGAGAGAGAGATGGATATAGTTACCTGCACGGTTTGCACCACTGATTCTGCTGATCGAGTCCAAAACGGGCGCGACATTTCTTCATGTTGTTACCTAAACACCGGGAGAGAAAGAGACAGAGAAAGAGGGAGAGAAGAAAAAAGAAAGAAAGGTTATATAATTTTCTTATTCAACTACTTTTTCATTAACAAAAAATATTCTAATGGGGGCGGGGGGCTGATGACGGGGGGGGAGGGGGTTGGGGTGAGATATGGGTGGGGGCTGGGGGAGTGGGAGGAATTTATGAGTGTCAGCAGAATGTCATGTCCGTCCAAAAGATGGCGCTCGTAACTTTTTTTTGACTCAATTCTAATTTTTCTTGTTTTTTTTTTTTGATTTTTTAGCAAAAAATTTATCTTTTTCTTGGGATTTTTTTTTTGTTTTTTTGTTTTTATAAAACTAATTTCAACTATATGTACCTCCGTCAGTGGCATCTTTGCGCTTCCTCTTCTTGCCACGCGACGAATTGGTGCGCGAACTCCAGTCCGGATACATTTGCATGTGCAATTGTCTCTCGCGTCGCGCTAGCTCATAATATTTCGCCTGCTCATCCCGTCCGAGTGCATGCCACTGTGGGGGCCATCAAGGTATAACCTCAATTTTCATTTTGTTTGTATTCTCTTACACATTGGTTTTATCTATTCTTTCTTTCTTTCTTTCTTTTTTGTGTGTGTGGGAAAATCAATAAGTTTTAACAAGTTAATTAAAGAATAAAAAAAAGTGAGAATTGAATCCCGGTAGTAATAATAAAAATGAAATAAGAAAAGGTAAAATTCCCAACACACTTTTACTTTTTTTTTCAAATAGCATCTCTATCAATCAATATCTCTCTCAATTCTGGACAACTCGATCGACTAATTAACCGCAGTTAATTGTAAATCACCATTTTTTTTTAAATTGTATTTCTAAAATATAATTTCACTTTAACTTCATTTTTACTTAATAGTTCTTTTTTTCTCTATTTTATAATCTCTATATATTCATTTGTATTGTTGCCATTTCACGTCATTCAAACGTCATTCAAAACGGGAGGCACCATCTTGATAGATATCTATATTTCACGATATATATATATATATATATTTCATTTAACTACGTTTATACGCAATTCTGTCAAATGTCCGTTTTACCATGTTTTTTTTAACCGTTAAAAGCGTTCTAACGCAATCTTATTGATTCGGATTAAATTTTTGCTGCTTAAAACGGTTTAGACATAAAAATTTAATCCATAAAAGAAAAACACTTTAAATCCAGACTGTTTTAGGCGTATAAACGTAGTCTTTGTTGTTTTTATTTTTTAGCATTGAAAAAAAAATACCTATAGTTGCAATTCTACACAAAATCCACACATAAAATTTGTATAAGTTAAGAAATAATAATAAATTTGGAATAATAGAGAAAAAGAGAAAACAGAGTAAAGAAAAGAGTGAGAGAAAATTCAGAGTTTGAAGAACCAAGACAAGAAACCTTCTGGTTTTTCTCTTTTTGTTTTCTTTGTTCTTTTTTTGAGGTTATAAGATGAAAGCAAACAGAAAAATTCCTCCTAATCACGTCTAGATGGCGCGCGCTGTGTAGAATTGCAACATTTCCGAGTGCATCGCGTTTTGCCAATTGATTTGTTGGTTGGTTGTTTTTTTTTCTTCCTTTTTGTTTTGAGCAAGAAAAAACTCAAGGACTCTCAATTGTTTTTTGTTTTTTTTTTTGGTAAATATAAGCAAATCCCAAAAGAGGAACAAATCAATAATTAAAAAGTCGAGAAAAAACTCATGGGGGAGTGAGAGAGAGAGAGAGATGGTTTGGACATAAAATTGTTTTTTTTTTACGCGCGCTGAGACATTTGGAATGTCTCCCTGTTTTTTTTTGTTTTTTTTTTTGCTTTTGCCTATTAGAGTTACTAGACTTTCTTTTGCGTTTCGAGAAAAAATTTTGCCTGTCAGTCCGTCCGCGAGTCATGGCCGCCATCTTGTTTTTTTTTATAGGTTAATCTTCTATGTTTGTTTTTTTCTACTTCTTTTTGTCGTCCAATTCGTCAATGAGAAAACAGAAAAAGATTGTGTAATATACTTAAAATAAAAATTAAGAAAATCAACGAAACACCCTTAATTTGTCGTTAAGTTTTTCTTCTTTTTTTTTGTAAACTTTTTGTGGCATTCTGCTTTCACCTTTTTAAATGGTTTTGTGGGGGTGTCGGGGTGGGGGGTGGGAACTTTTTTTTGCTCTTTCAGTTTTTCTTCTTCTTCTTCTTCTTTTTGAGGAAAATTCAGTTTGGGAAGAGATAATTTAATTTGTGGGCAAGTGGGTGGGTGGGGGGGTGGGGGGCTATTGGATTTAACGAGATTTCCCCTCTCCTTCACCAAAGACACCCATTTTGTTTCCCTTTCTCTCGAAAATCAAAACAAAAAGGCAATATCTTTGAGAAAAAGAAAGTGGTTTTTTTCTTCTTATTTTGGAGATGTGAGGATTTAAAAAAAAGAGTAAACTGAGGAAACAATTGGAACAAATAATGAGTTAAAAAAAGGTAATTAAGAAAAAAAAAGATTAAAAATTGATAAAACAAAAATGAATGTGAATTAAAATAAAAGAAAAAATATATAAGCAGTACCTCCCGAATCCGCGGGTGATCTATCTTTTTTGCGCTTTTTCTTTTTCGAACCGTAACCATAGTTGTCGCGTGCACTCCAACCCGGATATAATTCCATGTGCAATTGTCGCTCTTGTCGGGCTTTTTCATAGTATTTGCTCTGTTCATCTCGGCTCAGTGAGTGCCACTACAAAAACAATTTTGGATGTTGTTGTTTTTTTCAGAGGTTTTTTCGGATTTTTACTTGTTTTTTTGTTCATTTTTTATTTATTTTATCAAATTTTTTTTGTATCTTTTATTAAACAATATTAGAAAGTAAAGAAAAAACTTCTCATCTGCTCTCTTGTGTTGAAATTTTCTTTTTTTTTTTTGAGGTTATTTTCCATCATAACAACTACAAAATGGCGTCGAGCAACGTCAAATAACAACAATTCAAGGTTTTCTTTTTTCTCACGGGGATTTTTTTTATGGAGAAAAGAAATGTTTTTTTTACACACATTTGACATCTCTTTTTTTCTGTCATCTATTTCATCTTGTTTTTTTTCTTTTGATTTGTCAAACTACAATAATCAAAAAACCATTACTTTCTGTATTATTTGTTTTTCTTTGACTTGAGAGAGAGAATGAGAGATTTGGTTATATTTTCATTTTGTTGTTTTCCATTTTTTTACACGGTTATTTCTTTTTTTTTTTTTTGGTAAAAAAAAGTCAAAAGAAAACACAAGAGTGTGACACTGACATCTCTATCAATGTCACTCTCTCTGTCTCTGTCACACACAGACACACACACACACAGCGCTCCCCCCTCCCCATCTCAACTACTCACCCTTCGTCCAAGGATCTGATTAATGGCCGCCGACTCCTTGAGCGTACACTCGGCCACCACTTTGGCACGCATCTCCTTCATGTAGAGCATAAAGGCGTTGAGGGGCTTCTTGATGTGGGGCTTCTTCTTCTCATTGGCGTCCTTGCCGTCCTGTGGGGCAGTGGCGCCACCACCGGTGGCGCCACTCACCGAACTACCACCACCACCACCTATACTCTTCTGATCTACTGATCTGCAAATCCCAGAGAGAGAGAGACAACAATACATGTCAGCTTTCAATATCAACAGTTAAGGTTTTACAAAAAAATTGTAATAGCTTTGAAAAAAACTCCAATTCGGAAGCTTTTAGAAGCTTTCATTCTATCAATTTTATTCTATACCAAAGCTTTCTGAGAAAAAATGTCACTAAGCTTTCTAGCTTTTCAAAAAGCTTCTTGAGAAGCTTTCCAGAAAGCTTTCTAAACCTGTCTAAGAAATCTTACCAAAGCTTTAAAAAGAAAAGCTTCCTAAGAAAGGTTTCTAGAGCTTCCTATGTAAGTGTCACAAGAAAACTCTCTAGAAGCTTCCCCAAAACTTCTAAGAAAGCTTTCTGTGTGACAACTTTCAGAAAATCTGCAAAAGCTTTCTAGAATTTTCAAAAGCTCTAAAGAAAACCGATTTTTTCTAAAGCTCTTGAGCTTAGATTCTAAGAATAAACTTTCAAGTTATTCTCCAGTTTAAACACCATTTTTTTCACTTCGGATGGGGCCATTGAGACAAGATGTACAGTGGGGATTGATCAGGGTGAGGTTCCCCCATAAACCCTTTACTATGACAGTTGGTTCTTCCCTAACTTCTTAGGAAATATCCACTGGATCTCATATAAACCATATTACTTAAAAAATTTAAAATATATATAGGTATTTTTATATATTTTTTGTTGTTGTTTTTGTTAACCTGGAATCGTCAAAAGTGGCTGGTCCTCCCCTGGTGAGACATCCAAACACCCCCGCCCTCAATTTGGCATCCATGAGATTATTATTATCCGGACATCTCTGTTGTTGCATCTTAAAATAATACTCTGACACAATATTCTGCTCCAGTAGCTTATTAATGATGGTCAATAGATTGCTTGTAGCAATTTTATTTGTCAACATATTCGTATGTATGAGATTACTAAGGGCGTCCTGTGGCTCCCCCAGACGTCCGCCCATGTACTGCAATAGTTGCATATAGGCTGCATCTGGGGGTGACGCCGCCTCCACTTCAACTGTGGCACCCTCATCAGCCGTTGAGGGTGTTACAACTGCCACGGGTCGCTTTTTAATACTCAAATTTAATGGTTCACTATTTCCCGGTGGCTCCATAACTCGTCTCTTCAAACACCAACCAACTAGCTCTATCACTCACGCCACCCTTTTTATTTTTTTTTTACCCCCTACTAGGTGTACTCTCCTCCCTACTACTTAGCCACCCCGCAATTCCCTGACATTGACATTTCACCCCTGACATTTGACAGACCATATAGACGCTCTCCCACTGTCAAAGGTGACAGCGTCGGTACAACAGACTGACGCACGTAGCGACGCCACATGAAAACAACAGGAGTGAGAATACTCCGCCCACAACTTTAACCCTCACATTTCAACCCCCGCCCCTTGACGCGCGACCATCCCCTAGATGAAAGGGTGGGGGTGAGCCGATTGAAATATTCAGCTCTCACTCTCTCTAGTCATTTGTTGAACAAATGACGAGGAGAGGGGAAGGGGTGGGCAGATCTTATGGGTTTTCCAGCTCGATTTCCACGAAAATCATTTTATTAAACACTCCATTGCGTTTTCCAATGTCTGCCAGGCTCGAGAAAACCGATTTTCCGCAGAAAAACATAAGCAAAACCAGGGTTGCCAGCGTCGCTTGTCTAAGCTGTCAAATAGGAATTGTGAGCCAAAATGACATTTGGCGGCGGACTACAACGTCTAAATATGAAAAATTATAGAAAATCAAGTTTTTTCGCTTCAAAAAGTTTGTTTTGGCCCATTTTTTTGTGCGGAAAATCAATTTTCTGCATCTTTAGAGGGCGAAAAACCGCATTAGAGTGTCTATAGCAGAATAATTTCTCTTGGTGAAAATGAGCAGAAAGGAAATGATTTAGGTTATCTGTCAATTAGTTTTGACGTGCAATATTCCCGCTATTTCTAAATCGTAATTCCGGTTAGAAAAGGACCTCCTTTCTGCTTCCCTGATCAGCTCTGAAAGCAATGGAATGTAAATCAAATCAATTTACCTGTATCGGTGGTTTGTGTCCTGGGTGACTTCTTGCTTCGGTCCCGGCGTCACGATGGCCGCATGGGAGTTGAGCACGTGATGTGGCGGCGTATGAACGGCCGGCAGCAGACTCGTGGGTGAGAATCTGAAGGAGAAGTCGCTGCAAGAGAACCAAAACAAAACAAAACAAAAACAAATCAGTATAAGATTGTAATTGAAGAAAAGAAAACTCACCTGGACAGGGAGGTGTTGATGGGCAATGAGGCGGGATAGGGACTCCTAAAGCCCGATGCGGCCGAATAAACTGATGGCGTGTGCCTGAAAGAGCGCCACCTACGGTCAAATATTTTTTTGTGTGGAGATCGAGGGTTGGATCTTGTTTTTCTCTTTTTGGGCAAAAAAAAAATTGTCGGAAGAAGTTCTTCTCTTCATTCTGAATTTGACATCTTTTTTTCTTTTCTTTTTCTTTTTTGCAAAAACTCACCACGTGGCCACTTGAGACATATCGGGACTCAGCATCGGATATGCATACTGACTAGTCGGAAATGAGTAGATGGCCGGCCGGGTCAATCCTGTGTAAGAGAGAGATTCGATTTTAAAGAGAAGAACTTATAGCCTCAAAATATTCTATTACTTTTGATAACCTTTCACCCCCTATAAGACCTTCTCACCTTCTCACGTGAGTCTCTCAACCCTTTCCCCCACCCCCCCATTCTCTCAACCCTTTAAATGTTCTCTAAAATTCCCGTGAAATTGTCGCGATAATTGATATGGCGTGGCCGAGAGGGTGACAACAGCGCTGCAACAGCGTTGCGGGCAAAGAGAAGGGTATTAGGAAGACAAAAACCAACAACAACGACGACAAAAAAGCCGGAAGGGTGACTATTTGTAGAAATGAATGAGTATAGGAAGAAAAAAAACTAAAAGGGGGTTGAGATAGGATCTAAGGATGCGCCCGGGATGTATTACATGCGAACATGTTCAATCCACCATTAATTTGTCATGCAAATCGTCAAATAATGACCGACCCTCGCTCCGGCACTCGCGCCCCCTCTCAATCGGCCGTGTGACGGGGTGTTTTTTGTGGGGTGAGAGAGAGAGGGAGAGAGAGCCTTCGGGCATTGTCACCGCACTCGGTGTGCCCTGTGGAATTGTCAGATTCAGCGGGGTTTCCCGCCAAACAAGTCGCCCATGAGAAGAACAGGGTGAGCTAATAGTTAAGCCGGGTTAATAAAACTATAGAGAGAAATGGGATTGATATTGGATTTGTCCCACACAATCCTCTCCGCCGCGAACTGTCAACGTTGGCTCACAGTTCCGCTTTGACAGTTGACAATCAGGAAGAAATGGACGGAAAATCGAATCCATCGAGCCCGATGCTCTGGGATTGAATTCTAATCCACCAGATCAAGGCGAGACAGTATCACCCTGTATTTTTGTCCCCTCACCCTTTTATTTTTTTTTCTGGTATATTAGCGATTTCTAAGTGGGCTTTTACCTCGGCTCTTTTGTCACAAGATACAGCCCGAAGGGGTGATTTAACCATGGGTTATATAGGGAACCCTGGAGAGGGTATCACTGCTTAGAGAGAGAGAGAGTGGAAGCGAAATTGATCCATTGTTGATAGTATATTTTTCTATCAGATGCTCAAATAAAAATCCCAAGAGAACAGATGACAAGATGACAGTGGCGCCTCTTTCTTTCATTCATTCTATTCGCGAATAATAATAATAATAATGGAAAGTACTGTTGATTGAAGATCGCGCGCGACAGAAGATTAACAATTAATAATATTAAAAAAAAAAAGAAAGATCTTTAGGTATTCCAAAAAGGAGAAAGAGGATTCGAGCGAGAAGCAAAGAATAAAAAAAATCCACCCCCTTTTCTTTTTATTCCTCTTTTTTTTTTATTAATTGTGTGTCCGGAACGTTCAAATTACCGTGATTACACCGTGTTCACCAACGCCAGGGAGACAGGGGTTAATTGACGGGGGGTTGAATGAAATGAAAAACGAGAAAAAAAAAGAGAGTGTGAGTAAAACTAATGAGTTATATACATATTTTTATGGTTTTTCCACTTTAATTTTTTAACACACACACGCTCTCCCTCTCTCATCAACCCCAAACAACAAAAATAAAACCCTCAATTGACCTCCTGGTGGCCGAAGAACAATCATCGCGCTCTCAATACAGTTTATATTTATGGGCTCTTTTTTTTTGCTGTGTCTTCCACTCTCTCTCTCTCTCTCGCAACTAAGTTGAGGTAGAAAAATTGCCCTCTAGGGCAAAATTTGCACGTTCACCATAATGTTCTCAATCAATTATTCAGTGAGACAGAGAGGGTTATGGGAAAAAAGTCCTTCATGCGGGTGGAATTGTTGTTGTTGTTGTTTTCCAATGAAGTGGCGTGATTTTGTATTGCAGTTGTGAAAAGAAATCCCTCAAAGGCTTAATCTTTTTGGTGAATAAATGAAAATCTTCTCTCTGACTTTTTAAATTGAAAAATAACGTACAAAGGTTACTCTGACACATTTTTCGTCCATAATGAAAGTTTTAGGGAATCTTGTTAGCTTTTCAAAACTGTCAAAAACTTGGAAATTGGAGCAAAATTGAGCGAATGGGAAGCTTTTATCCTTGCGTTTGAGGTTATTTGATAAAAGAAAATGGCGGAAAGAATGGGGTTGCCAGCTGACAGTTGGATTTGGACGAAAAAATTCCTCTGTCAGCTCATTCTTGTTCCAAGATAGATTTCCGCAGGGTATCTCACTCCTTTGAAAGCTCTTCAATGATCATCAATACTTAAAGATCGACTAAGTGCGCCAAGAGGGCCTTTGCAGGCGGGACACAAGATTTTCCTTCCGGCGCGGGAAAATTTGAACCCAGGAGGAAATTCGGTTGAATTCAGGCGTAAACTCCCCCTCTCTCTTTCGAGAGAGAGAGAAAAGCTTCACAACATGGAGCTATAATGGAAACAATTGGCGAACTCCTTCTTTTTTTTTTGTTGTTGGTTATTTAAATACATTATATGTCTAATGACCGAATGAAAATCCCTGGAAAATCCCCTCTTGAGATGCCATTTGGCCATAAGAGAGAGAGAGACTTTTATACACTCATCGATGCAATTATAATTGAAGGACTCCCCCCTCTCTCTCTCTCTTTTACTCTTTCGAAGGATTTTAAGCTGATTTCGTAAACAACTGTCGATGTTTTTTTTTTTTTTTCAATATTGGATTTCTGAGACTGGAACTTACCTATTGCCTTGGGATCGAGCTGGTACGGTGGGATGCCACAGTGGGCTGGCGGGGGTGTCGTGAGATGGTCACCGTTGTGACAGAAGAACGGCGGCAACCCCATTTTGTTGGCCTGTGAAAAGAAACACAATTAATTGTTTTTTTTTTTTTAAACTATATATTAAAAAAAATATACATAAGGAAAAACTTGTCGGGCGAGCGTACGGCGAATTGTGAGGCACAACCCTTCGGGGGCTCCACAGCTTCAACGTCGTCATGGTGATCCCGTTTTGAAAAGGGGGCGTTGTTGAACGCCTGCGCATTAGGCAAAATACTCTCGAATACTCCCCACCCCGTTTTCTCTTCTTCTTCTTCTTCTTTTTTTTTAACTATGCTGCAAGGGTTGCCAGCCTCTTCTTTCTCGCCCCCAAAATCGATTAGTTGAGAGAAAGAGAGAGAGAGCATTTTTGTGCTTCTCCCTCATTTTACTCCTTCAATTTTTAATAACTCACGCTCAAGGCAATACTCCCCCCCCCAACCCCACACGAGGGGATTAAACAAGAAAAAAGGAAAGGATTTCGTGTTTTTTCTTGTATTCTTGTTTCTTATTTTAATTGAACAGGAAAATTGGACGTCTTACAGGCATTTTAGGACCTCAAGCAATCACTTTGCTAGACACTCCATTGCGGAAAATGGATTTCCCGCGAAAAATGGACCAGAACTGTTTTCCGTGAGTCGTTGTCAAGTGTCAAAGACAAAGTGTGAGCCTAATTTTCTCCCAATACTCGTTGAAACTTGATTTTCAGTATATTTTTCACTTTTACAAGAGACTCCGCCGCGAACTGTCAATTTGGCTCACAATTCCTCTTTGACAGTTGACAGCGACGCTGTCAAGCAACCAAGAGGACAGTTTTGCTCAGTTTTACTGCGAGAAATTCAGCAACAATCTTAGATAACTTAAGAAGAAAGGTGACTTATTAATTTAAAAAACTTAACAAGTGGTTATAATGGATAAATTCTTTCACCCTCTCTCTCTCTCTCTTTCCACCATCAACAAAATTTACACCCCCTTGTATACCTTCACATAATCCCCTCCCACTTTACATCACAAACATCAGACATTTCCATGTAGGAAATTTTCCCAATGCGTGAAAATCTATTTCTCGCACCCGAAAATCAAATAGAATTCATTTTGAAATATCCCCAGCGCGCAAAAGACCAAAAAAAAAATATAAAAGTTCATCAAGAAGGGCGTTCTCTCTCTCTCTCTCTCTCTCCCACCAAAGTGCGCCGGTTTTTCACTACGCGCCACCCCCTGAATGAGCCGAGGGGTGGGGGGAGACGAATGTGAAAAAAAGGAAAGTAAAATGAAAATTCGCATCAGAAAAAAAAAACTAAAAAACACCATCCATGGTGTGTTGCTTTCGGGGAAAGATCAAAGGAAAAATCATTTTCACTCTCTCTCTCTCTCTCATTCAATGTTATGTTTCCGACATCCTGGTAAATTCATGTACCACCCCCTCCCCCCCAAACCCTCAGCAATCCTCCTCCAGGGAATTCTTTCAACCCCTCTCTCTCTCTCTCGCTCTCACTCACTGTATGAATAAATTTATCCAAACATAAGATTTTCATCTGATATTAGGGTTTCTCTATCTGATAAATCTTATATAATGTCCGGGCGATCCTTGCTGGCTTGCCAGTGGATTTCCGCCATTTTTGAACAAAGCTGGACATAACCTACAAAGGATTCTCATAAGCAACAATTTATTTTGTCATAAAAGAGAAAAGTTCTCTCTCTCTCTATATATAAAGAAAATCACATCTGGGACAATCAAACTGGCAAGCCAATTGTCAGTTTAGCCTGGCAACCCCATTTTTATCTGTCAAGCAACCCTAATCGTATTGGGGATGAAATATCCGTTAATTTTTCACATAAAATCCAACAGAAATACAGACGGATAAATGGTCAAACAGTTCTCTTCCTTATAATCGTGTGTCTTGTTTAAGGGAATTCTCTCGAATGGATCTTAGAAATAGAAGTGAAAAGTATGGATAATCCTCCCCCGAAAAAAAAACCATGAATAGGAAGCACAAAAATATATATAAACCCATTTTCCCCAACAACACACCAATAGAATAAACATACTTTTCTCCTCGTCAAACACATGACCCACAAGCACAAAAGGACATGCCAAGTTTACACTTGGAGTAGCTGGGATTCGGTGGGCCACCTCGGGAGGTAATGCAATTTGCTTTTCATCTGAAAATCGATGTCACTAGGGGTTATGTCGAGACGCGTCTTAAAAAAAAATTGATCTAAATCGGTTCATAAACAACGGAGATAATGCTCGGTCAAGTTCCAATCTTTGATTTGACATAACTCGGGTCAGGGAACATGGAGAGACTAGTGCGAACCCTCGTTGGAAAGGTCTCAACCTCAGCT
>CAKKOB020002540.1:0-12543 GCA_918844115.2 Phlebotomus perniciosus
TTTCTAACTATAATATCTCCCCCTTGGGCCACAATGTATCATGATGCAGAAATTGATATTAATTGTGACGGTCGTAGTCTAATTGCCGCAGTATGTCGTCTGGAAAAAGAGATCTCTTTGGCGTTGCTGAGGTCCCCAAAACAAAGGTGGAGGCCCACGTGAAGAAGATAGGCATCGTAATTAGCATATTTACTGACAGCCCGGCGTTTCGTACACATTGTTTGGCTAATTAGCGTTTTATGAAATTTTGCTCCAAAACCATCCGCGCCAGAAGAGGATTTTGCGCACATACAAAAGACAAGAAGAAAAACAGCGATACGGTGAGGCAAAGAAAAAAATTATGATTATTGTTGAGTTGGATACCACATAATATACTCAGATATACAAAAAAAAAGCATGAAAGAAGATGGGGAGAAAGAGAGAAAAAGTGAAATATTTCCGCTTCAGTCGAGAGCGTCGGGTAATCAGTCGCAAGCAACTCATGCCGGAATATTGTGGGGAATCATTTGGTGTGACCCAAATTTTTAATTAGACGGAAATCAGAGTATATTATTTATTTTATACTTCATCATGTCTGAGAAAATTACTCACGTGGCCTCTTCCACCATCTTCATTGTTCAATGTCAACACGACAAATAGTCTCCCCAATTCCGCGGGGGGTGGGCAGGCGAAAAGGCAAAAAAAAATGTGCAACAAAATGAAATTCACTTTTCAAATAGAAAGTGTCTGCAATAATGGCGCAAAAGTGGGCAAATTGTGTTTAAATCACCAATGAATATTTATTATTTGGCCACAATATATTCATAGTATCTGTTAATTGTTTCATCAATATTTCAGTAAATTATAATTAAATATCCTTTTGCAATTCATGGGGTAATTTGAAAGTTAATTTCCCGATATGAATATTCTCACAATATTGCTTTTAGAATAAATTATTGATGATTAGAATTTATTGATGAAGTGTTGACAGGGCGGAGGAGTTTTTTGATGCTAAATCTTTGTGGTTAATAATTTCTCAAAACTGTGCTATCAAAAAAAGATACCCAGAAGAACAATTTTTGATTAGCAAAAATAAAGTTTGGCCAGTAAAAAATGGTCAGTAACTTTACTGACCGATGTCAGTAAAGAATGTCTGAAAGTGTCTATCTGTAACCGTTTGTTCTCTAGATTAATAACAGATACACAATGTTATTTTGAAAGCCAATTTTGATAGTCTAGATCTGGCTTCAAAAGGTTTATTTTAAAACTCTGAATTCGGACATATTCGCAAATTAAATGGATTTTAGTATTGCCTTTAAAATGCCTGAAAATTACCTTGGCAATGATCAGAAGCTCTTAAATGCATTGAAAAGTTTTTTTTATTATATTAACTGTAAAGATCACCTCATTTTTTTTTGAAATTTGCCAAAAAGCAGTGTGTAAAAAATTGCCAAAAATTTCGAACAACTATTAACTGGCCGAGTAGTTGCTTTCTAATACAAATGGAGTGAGATTGAGGGGATGAGAGAGCTGTTATTATCCAAAGTGGATACTCATCCATTATTTGCCATTCCAACCAATGAGAGCCACTCTTGAGACACTGACCCCTTGATTTATTTTGCAATTTTGGGAAATTTTCAACTCCATCATCGGCTCATTTTCATCTTGGCAAAAGCCCCACAAAAGTCGAGAGACTCTCTGCCCATTTTTTTTTCAGCACTCGCAAAGTGTAGTGTTTGACTTGGAAATTATCACAAATGACTAATGGATTGTGAACACAGTGTGTGCTACTCAAAAGATAACAAATCAAGTTGAGTGATTTGAATTATCATTAATTTGTTATGTAAATAAATCGATGGATGAGTGGCTGTGCCAAGTGTAGAGGAAAATATTTTCTCAAAAGAAATAAAAATAAAATAAAAAACGAGATTGCGGGGCCCGCGGGATAGTCAAGAAATGATGATGAATTCAAGTATTTACTTGACACTGATGCATGTTCACGAAAATAATATTTATTTGGACTTCTCTTCTAAACGGTCAAGAAGCACTTTTTCGGTGTTTTTCCGCGCACGCACCTACTCAATGACCACGGATCATCCGCATGAGGGATGGTAAGCCAGAAGTTGATCCAATCCACGTGCATCGGAGATAATTTTCAGTTTTCACATTAAACACTGAGTGATTTGTGACCTCATGCAAAGCAATATCTTTTATGACTCCAACTCATTATAACCTCGAGGATTTCCACAATGGAGGATGTTGCAGGAGAGTCATTGACAGTAATTGAAGTTTTTATTTCCAACAGACGATCGTTCTTTTTATAATATTTTAAATTAAGTCTCTTTCATGGGAAAAAAGAAAATATCTCATATTGCGGTGAAATGCATCGCTTGTGAATTTGCCAAGAAGAAATTATCAAAAATTATATTCACTTTTTATATTACCCCTTTTTTCTGCGGTCCAGCAAAAAAATTAAAATATAAAATATTTTAGAGCAGCCATAAATAACTGACTTTATTTTTATTATTTCAATCTCAATAAAATGGAAACTTCGGACAAGTCTGCATATTTTTTATCGTCATGTTATTTTGGCTTGATGGCGAAACACGATCGCGCTTTTTCACTTTTGTCCAAGAGAGATGGAGTTCGGCATTTTTTGGTGTGAGATTGTCGATTAGACATCAAATTCAGAGCAGATCGTTATCATATAACATTCGGCAGCCATAAAACGGTATCACGGCAGGGAAACCAATGACTCATCTGCAGATGTTCCGACCAAAATTGAACTTGAATTTCACCGACAATTTGCTTGTGGATTAATTGAGTATATCTTGTTTGGCTTTCGCATAGCAAGTCTCTCTAAAAGTGAAGATCACGAGTGAAAACCGCTGGAAGACGTGAAATTTGTTTGGCTCCGCAACAAATCCGTGGAGAGCCAAAAATATTAGCCTTTGGCACCAAATATTGTGATAGAGTCGCGGGACAAACACGAGCCAGAAGCAATGCGGCTGCCGTGAGCCAAGATCAAGTTCCTGGAGCCAAACGAGTCTCCAAGCAAGAGAGAGGAGCATGTATTTGAGATAGATTTACGTCATCGGTGTCTTGAGAATCGACCTTGACGCCATCAAACGCCACATGAGAAAATGATCTGGAAAATCACACTCAAAGTGATTCTTTGTCTCCTCCACGAGGCTATAAATAAAGTTAAATGTTTTCCATCGCAAGGGGGAAAATAATTGGCGAATAAAAAAATAATTTGTCAATATGACCGTTTTCCGCGGGTACCATATACACAGTGTATGGACCGCTTTTCAAATTTCAAAGTTATAAGCAAATATTGCAAATATATTTCCAAATATATTATTTAACTATTTTGGTTTTCTATTTATTTCCCCCTTTTTCCATGCAACTTAGAAAAAAAAGACTTAAATGTATGCCCCCAACACAGCCGTAATGATAATGTTCGCCGTCTATGCTGTGGGATATTTTTAATTAATTAGTATTCTATACTCGTTCAGCAATTTCCATTTAAATCATGCGACTCTGTCGCGCTTCGCACCGCCGGACTCGGAGCACGCAAATATACCATCCGCGGCGTCCAGCTTCAACATGCAAGAAAAATGTGATTCAATTGAGAACATGAGCTGGGATGAGGAGGAAAAACAGACGTCATTACCGGGTATTAGAGAAAAAGAACCGCACACGATTTGAAACAATTGATTGCTGGGCAAACGCGAGATCCGGCATTGTCAGTCCGGCGTAACACTGAGCCACACACTTGGGTTGCATTTGGCGCAAGATCGTGACTCGATCGCGATCGAGATTTGCAAGAAGGGGGACCTGGGTGACTAGGGGAGGCCCCAAGGACGATGTAACGGTCAGAGCGCCAAAGTGCTGACAGTTGATCGCGCCCCGCACGATCACTCATACCCGAGACCTTAAAAGCTTCCACCAAATCTCCATCTAACGTCTCAGTTTTTTTTTCTCTTTTCAAACATCTTTCTTCGCCATTCAAATTTTTCCTTAACTTCACGAACCATTTCACGGATATAAAACATCATTGAGGTGGCAATTGAAGCCGTTGTTTCTCTCACATTTTCTCGATTGGGAACGTGAAATTGATTTTTGACTCAGTCCGTGGGTAAGGTCAAGGTTCAACTAGGCGCCGATTTGGGCAGTTAGAGACTTCCAGAACTTTATGGAATTGTAAAAAAAATCAGCTCATTTAATATGATTTGAGATTAATTTAGGGCGTAGTTCTGAGTGCCATGTAAAGGTCAAAACATGCAATTAGATTTAACTATTATATGATCGGAAATTGAACAAAGCGTGAGATCTTGCACTGTGGAAAACCGTCAAGTTTTTAATTGTCAATTTAGGATATTAAAAATTAAAAAATGGAATTGAGGAAGGTTAAAAGTTTAATTTTTTCCAAAATTTAGCGATTTCTTGATGAAAATATTATTTTTTAGATTTGAAGAGATCGTTCAAAAAACCTAAATTTGATAAAAAAAAGCGTGTTCGAAAATATCCGATACAAATTGAAAACTTCAGCCTAAAATACTTTTTTAAAAACAAAATTCAATAAAATGTTCTTCACCAATTCTATTATTTAAATTTAACAAATAGCTGTGCTCAATCACGTAAAATTCCTTTCTAAATTTCACCAATTCAATAGCAATAAAGCAAAGTTCTTAGCCCCTCGATTGAGCCGTATAAAAAACTCAGTGATCAAACATCAACTTCTTCACTTTGTACCTTGTCTAAAAACAGTCTTCTTGCACATTTTTCACCGAAGTCGCACACTTCCATTAATGAAGTGTGAAATAGCACGTCTTAAAATGGACTTGATCATTTCTTTGGCGCTCAACATTTGCAAGACTTGGTTGATGGACAAGAAGGAAAAAATGCGATACAAGAATTTACAGTCGATTTGCCCATCTTCATTTAATGTGCCCTTCCTCGAAAAACCCATTCATGCTTCAATTATGCATCTCGCGAGTGCACATTTTGGCCTCACTCTGTCCTCCGGTAATGGTCAATTAGAAGTGACCTTTAGACGTCGCGAGGGAATTCTTTGTTGGCTCAATTGCAGCCTCTTAATGGCGATTGATACACCAGGTTTCTTTGGATAGAAAATTCCGCATATATTGAACCCCACTCCCGCGATGGCAGCAATTATTTCCGATGTTGGAAACACACAATAGATCACCACCTCGAATGTCCGTAATTTGTACAGCGTGAATTGTGGTTTGTGCTCCTCTTAAATATTGTCTGGGTGTACCATTTAATAATTTTCTCGATCATGTCTTAATTGAAATCAGAGCCGATGTGCCCATGATCGCAACGAGGAGAGCAATCTCCTGCTCGATCAGTGATTGATTGTCTTTCTATTTCGCCTTTACGATCTGCCGATGCTCGGGTGTAACTATTGTTATTATAAAGTAGCGACATGGCAATCAAAAGGGCCAATTCTAACGAGATCGACCACGTACGTCAATTACAATGAGATTTTCCGATCGAGAATTTGGCTCTGGGCTAGAAGAGACTGTGGGAGGCGATCGAGGACTTGTAATTGCAGTTTTTTCCTGCCCTTTTCATGCCCCATCATCCGTTGAACTTCCTCTGGAAACACGTCTCATTTGGACCAGAGTCAGCCAGCCTATGCATATGCCATATGAGCCATTTAATGGGGATCGTGGGTCGCGATTGATTGCAATCTGGCGGCGATGGCAGTGAAAGAGATTGGAGAGGTCATGGGTTTATTTAATTGGATTTTGCATCTCTACATGAATAAATTTTTATTTGTTCGAAAGCACTCAAGGTACAACCCAAACAGAAGTTACAATTAAATTGCACTCTTACACACACGAACCCAAGAGATCAAGGTTCTCCTTGTGGACTCGGCGCGATCATGCAATTCCGCGAGCAACACAAAGGTAAAGAAAAAAAAATCTGCAGAGAAAGAGGAGAAAAGTGCACTGGCCACAAAATAGAAGAAGCTGTCTCATATTTCATCGAGAGTATCTCGCAATAGAATCAGACAGACGATTCTCACATGGGTGTATGAGATGAGTTCACGTTGCCATTCATATAAATTCACCTTAGACTATGGGGAGCAAAAAAAGGAGTGAATTGGACAAACTAACAAGCAAAGCGTGAAAAACGTCGCACATTTTCTTTGCACATTGCACAAGATTTGCCCATAGAGATTTTATTGAATTATAACTCAGTGGAACACTGAGAGAAATTTTTCACTATAGGACATTAGTTAAAAAGATAGATTTTAGAACAGTAAATATCAAATTTTACGCCAATATGACCCAATCTTAAATTAACAAACATTCCGAAAGATCTAAAAAGGCATTTAAAATTAAGAAGAAAAACAATAAAAAATATTTTAAAAACTACCGGAACAATTGGAAGTCGAATTACGGATAATAATGTTTCAGCAATAATAAAATCAATCAGCCAAAAAATAGCCAAAAAATTCTCTTCAGTGAAACAGATCTCTCGTAACCCAATTGCCTTGGAAATGGTCCAGAAAAAAGCTGTCTCAAACTGTTGAACTGAAGACAAAATTATTTATTGCACCATTCATAGCATTGGAGGACTCTGGGTGAAGTCGTTAAAAATTTTAATACACTAACATTTTAATGATTTTCACAAATTGAAAACAATTAAAACCCCATTGCAATCGCCTCAATGGAAATTGTTAATAACGATGGCTCGCGAGTTCAGTGGCTGGCGTGAAGGAAATTCTACTCAGGGAAAATGCTGGTTGTATTTCCCTGAGTGACTCTCCTGACCAGACACATGAGACATGCGTTCCACTATGCACATGTAAAGTTTGATTTACATAATCTCTCAGTTGAACCACCTCGGATGCATCTGAGCGAGGTGGCTGGAGCGAAGCAGAATTACTGAGACAATCTCTTGACATTTGAGACATTTAGGTGATGGGGTCACCAAACCGTCGAGTGGAATCCTCCAAGTGTCTCTCTCTCTCTTCGTATGTTTGCCACAAAGATTAAGCTCGCGATGGGTTAGTCATCTTGTCCGCTCCCTGTGCTCTTTTCTCAGAACGGATCCAAGGTGAGGAGCACCCATGATCATGATGTACAAGTTAATAGTGATTCTTGGCCCGGATCTTGGGTGCTTCCACGCGTCGTCGAGGACTTCCTAATTAATTCAAAATTCGGACATTCCGCTGTAGAACAATGAGCAATAAATTGTTCACAGCTGCTCATTTCCGAAGTCTTCTCATGTGTGTTAATTCCAAATTAATGCCGCACTCACCACGAAGCAAAGGGGGATTCATACCCAAAAATCATGGACTAGGTTTCGTTAAAGTTTCTCGAATATTTAGTAATAATAAACATTTTAAAAATCCAAAATATTTTTTTTATTCTTAGACAAGAATAATTTTAGATAATGTTAAGGCTTTGAAATATTTGAAAGCGTTTCGGGTCCGGGTTTCTCAATATGACCCACCCCTTGTTTGGGAGAATCTCGCGAGCCTTGGTTGGGAGTTCTCAAAGCAAGATTTATTGAATCTGAAGAACAACTTCCTCGTCTGCTTGCGATTTTCCCAAGTGCATATATACTTTCATCTTCATCTTAGGCAAATTTCTAATTAACCTTCTCTCTTCTGCGTCACGCAAATGATTTAGTAGTTCTTTTTATTGTTACCCTCCTCCATGCGCCATGTCTCGGCCGTCGCGGCGGTTATTGTTGTGCAGATTGATGGCCTCGGCCGGGGACGCGAGGTTGGAAAATTGAGCCGAAGAGCATGCAAAAAAAGCCCAGATATATATCCATTTTTCAAGTTTATGGGAGAACTCCATGTGCGAGTTTTTCGCCATTTACGCCCGTGAGAGCGCCAAGACGATTGTGAACCGAATTCCATTAGCATACAAGAGGTGAATGGGGCCGCGGGGTGGGATCCAAGGAAAGCACAAAATATTCATCATTGCGACTTTTGAGAGAGACTTGAGATGGTATATGGAAGAAACGCTCAAAACAAAAGCGTGGGTGTCTTTTCACGTTCGTCAATGTGTGACCCAGTAGCTGGCATCACAAGCAGAGATTTCAATCGCTCCACAATCATCAAAATCTACCTCCACCCGATGGAATTCAATAGACCAATTTATGCCGAGAGTTCCTCCTCGGAACGCGGATTTTCACTCAATGGAGAAATATTTAATTTACGACTTCCATCACCACTAAGTGGTCAAAATCAATATACAAGTTGCGGGTATTTTCTCAAAATATATCCCACCCATAGAAAAGATCGTGTCAATGTGATTTCAGCGCAGATGAATTGACTCTATTGTGTCGGATATCCATAACACTTTCTTCCAATTACCGAGTTATACTGTCCAGAACACAGTGGCAGGCCCATTGATAATAGGCAAACTGGATGCGGGGAACTGGTCTTGGTTGATCACGCAATCAACGCATAGGAGCCGCCAGCGATTGATCAACAATTGGTGACAGAGAAAAGCTGGCACGAGGAGTGATCCCAATTAGAATGTTAAGAGGCGCTAATGGAAAATTTTTCATGGAAATTAGATGAGCGCCACGCTTAACAACAGGGTGTACGAATTCCTGAAGTTTTGACTTCAATAAAGAGATGGAAAGTTATGGATATTTTACTTAATAAGAATTGTTGTAAACTCAAATGTATGAGGTTCGACATTTCTTCAATTTTGTACTTAAACTTCCGTTGGAAGTGAAGAGTATTTTTTATATAATAGTTTTTTTTTTAGAATTTCAAAGTTAAGTAATCGTCAATCTTGCCATACATTCCCGTATTTAAGTTTTTAAAAAGATATCTTTGTAAAAGCGCTGTAATCTTGGTGTTAGCGTTGCGTCAACGTTTCATAGCGTGTCAAGATCAGTTTTCACTCAACATTCCTTTGCAACCGCGAAAAAAACGCAACAAAATCGGTTAAGTTGTTCACAAAATTATAAAGAAAAAGATTTAGATAGTCTTTCATTTTTTTGCTTAGATAAAAAAATATGTTAAAATAAAAATTCAAATTGTTTATTTAAGTATTTTCATATTTTTTGTTCCCCTATTGATACAATTCCATTGGAATTGCTTATTTTCTCCATTTAGAAAGAATGAACGACTATTCGATTCCGGATTAATTGTGATATGTCATTATAAGCTTTATATAGATCCCGATTAAATGAATCTATTTGATCAGCGCATGTCGGAACTGATGGATGGCTTACGAAAATGGCTTCACTTGTCGTCAAGGCATGACGCGAGTGATTCTATTATTGTCCACCAATGTTAAATATTGTCTCTATGATGAATTGAGTTCCGGCTATGAGCACTTAGTGCCTCCGCAGGCATTTCGTCAGGGTGTTTACATCAATTGACCAAGATTGAATGCATCGAATTCTCGCAAGAGATTTTTCAAACATCCTGCAGCAAAATAGGCGCTCTTTCTCCGCTTTTGGGGCGCGCGAGCGCGGGGGAAAAGTAGTCAAACACCGGGGCTTTTGTGTTGGACTTGTTCAACGACCCTGGGACAGATATTTGGTCAAGGTGGATGCGATGCAAAGTCAACAAATAAATATATTTAGCGCATTCGACTATTTACCGAAAAAATTCACCGCAGAAAGAAAAAAATATTGGCAAAAATCTATCGATGGCAAAAAAAGAGATGCTCAATAATCTCCAAGTGACACCTTTTTTCCAATACACTGACTCGCGACAAGATATTTTTCACCACTTTTTCGCGCTTTTTTGTTCCATCCCAAAAAAGAGAGATAAACAAATTTCGTGAACTCTTCACACACGTTAAAAAACCAACCGTCATTATATCTAATAATCGATGTGCAATTAGCTTTTGGTGCGTGGCAATTAAGGCGATTACCGAGAAAAAACTTTCTAAAAAAAATTTTTTCGCCAACAATACCCAAAAATGATATTTTTTTACACATATTGGGTGTGAAGTGTTGGAAGTGTTCTAGATTTGGCAAATTAGAGCACAAAAGTTACACTAGATGTGAAAAAGAATGATGACTCGCAGGTATCAATTTCTAAATTAGCAATTAAGGTGTTTCTTTGCCGCCGATTAATTGGACAATTCTCGTGAGATTTTCCTCAATGATTGGGGAATTTGCCAACCAACTTCCTCTGAATTATCATCATCACATCTCAATAAATTCTGTCGCTTTCTTTTACGCAACCGTTGTCAATGGTCGCATGAAATTGTTGCACGCAATCTCCGGGGCGAAATGACGAGATATTGGCCATTTGAGGAGAAGAGATCTTTAAAGAATGAATGAATAGATGCGTCTTGATGTTTCTCTGATTGTACAATAATTGTTCTTGTGGCCAAACCATCATTATCCACACCGTGAGAGTAAATATTCGCGGTTGTTAATTAATTAAGAGTCCCGTTAAAGGCATAAATTGACAATATCTCACACTCTCCCCTCATTTCAGGTGATCCCCAATGAGGGGCCTCTTTTGCCCAATGAACCATGACCAATCGCTAATATCACATTAAATGGCCGTAGCATCACTCCCGGATGAAGTTGTGCCGTACATTATCAACTCCATAATTCACAAGCGTCGCGCGAATATATTTTTTTCGATACGGATGAAAGAGCAGCAAAGTGGAAGAATCGCGAGGAAGATTCCCATTGAGATTTGCAATGCATCATGCAGATGAACATCTGTTCCACCGTCCAGAGTCTTTTTTTTGTATTAACCGTCCGCAAGATTCTTTTCTTTTGTACTTATTCTGACTCACGATCCTCGGCGATCCGCGCCAATTTGTGTATTTACACCTCAATCAATAATCACTTGGACAAATAGATGGTTAACAGAGCTTCGGACCTATGTCACTGATGAGTTCTCGATGAGAAGAATAAGCACCGCACATTTTGGTAGCAATTGAGATGTTTGTTCTTCCTCTTGGACAAACACAGGTGGACACGATGGACACTAACCCAATGTCTCATGAATTTAACGGCAGTGCAAACACTGAATTCAGTATTTACTCTTTCATCGCCACATTTTAAGCCGCTCCGATGTTAATCCGAAAATTTATCAATTTTGTAATAATCATCGAAACATGATCGCCTCACGCAGATTTCGCCAAATGATAATCAAAGGTGTTTGAATTCGGTGACGATTGAATTCTTATGGTGAAAATTAAAAATCTTGTTTATCGATTTGAAAACCTATAAATCTCGTGAATTATTCATTAAATGGGATTTATTTTTTAAAAATAACTTTTCATTTTAAATGATAATTTTATGGGCGGAGGAGGCTAGGCCAACATACTATGAGAAATCTTTCAGCAAAATATTTTGCAGTCATTTCATTTTATTAATGAGGGTAGATATTTTTTAATGGTGCTGTCACACGACAAGAGCTTTTAAACACTGAATAAGCTTCTGATACGACTGAACGGCACTTTCTGCTCTTCTATTAAGTTTTTCGAGAAAATTCTTTTCAGAAATTATTTTATAATGCTGTAGCGACGGGAAATGAGTGGAAATTTGATGGTTTTCCACCAGTTGACTGAACTTTTGCCGTGTGACAATACCTTAAGTATTGTTTTGGGCTCTCTAGAAATTTATTAAATTCCATCATGTGTTTTCTATGACTGAAAAATACTCCCATTGCGTATTTTTGAACCAAACACGCTTATCGTGTCACTCGGAAGACCCTAAAATGCCCCTGAAGCGCAAATTGCTCGTAAGAAATCACTTTTCCCACCAGCACCAAAAAAAAACCGATCATCACTCATTGAATTCCCCACAAAGAAATTACATTGCAATGCTCAACCTTGAACTGCATATAACAATACCAATAATTTAGCATCGCACAGCGGCAAAAAAGTGTGAAAGAATTATGATCTGCTGGAATAATAAATAAATTTTACACGCGGGAAAAATTCGCAGCACACACCCGGGTGTTATTTGTGAGGTGAACACAAAAAAAAAAAATAAGAGAAAAAGGCGAAAGAATTGTCATGATTCTCGCATTTTTGCATCAAGAGCTCTTCACCGAACAGTAAACACACCTGTTCAGGTATTGTGAAGAAACACTCTCGAGTTATTCTCATCTTCCATGCACATTTAATTTATGTGCACCAATGAGTGAATTATTAATGCCAGTTCTGTTTCTCCGGACTTTTTTTATTTCTTCAACTCCTTCTTATGAAGATTGTTGCAAATACCGAGTATGGCAATTCCAATGAAGATATTGACAATTGGCGAGTGAGAGGAATTCCAGGATTTTCACCTGACATTTTCAACATTTTCTTGCAACACACCAAAAATAGATTCGCGACAATTTTTATTACGTTAATTATATTCTTGTATATATTTGCGTCGGATCACCAGACATCACTCCACAAATTGACACACACCGCACTGGTGAAAAAGAAAAGATATTTTTTCATACTTTATAAGCGATGATATTCATCCATTTGATGGATGAAATATTATTATAGTAAGAAAACTAATTTAGAATTTATATTTCAATTCAACTTAAGCAAATAAATATTGTTTCTATTTTATATTATA
>CAKKOB020002543.1:0-12535 GCA_918844115.2 Phlebotomus perniciosus
GATTTTTTGAGAAAGCTCTATAAAACTTTCTGAAAAAGCTTTATAAGAAACTTAATAAAAAAAACCTTTCTAAGAATAGTTTCTAAAGCTTTATAAGAAAAGTGTCAATAGAAAGCTTTCTAGAAGCTTTATAAAAAAAAAAGATTTCTGGAAAAGTTTTCTAAACCTTTTTAAAGAGAAATTTCTAAAGCTTTCTATGAGAGTTTTCCAAGAAGGCCTACTAAAGCTTTCTAAGAAGGTTTCCAAAGCTTTTCTAGAAAGGTTTGTAACGCTTTCTAAAGCTTTAAAGAAAAGTTTTTAAAGCTTTCTAAGAGAGCTTTCTATGAACGATTTTCTAAAATTTTCTAAAAGCTCTTGAAAAATTTCTAAAATTCTGGAAGAACTTCCTAAACCTCATAGTCTTTCTTGGCTGGCTTTCAAAAGTTCTTAGCACTTCCACTGCCAAAAGCTCTCGCGCACTTCCACTCAAATGTACACCACTTCTGATCATTACATCTTCCCCTTGATCTGATCTGAAATAATATGATTATAACTGTTTTAAAGCATTTCATCCAACTCTCTCTCTCTCTCACTATCGAAAACAATATACCTATTTTTATAATTTTTTATTACCGAAGTCGAATATGATTTTGGTTTCTTGAACTCTTTTTCTTTACTGTTTCCTAAAAGTACAATCAATTTAAATGTTTTCATACACATTATCTAAATATCTTCGTAATCTAATCTCTGTCCAACTCTGATTGTGAAGAAAGTGTGATTGTATTACCAACCAGACACCCCAGACACCCCAGACACCCCAAACACCTACAGAATTACCTCCATTGTTGCCAATCCTCAGCAGATCCTTCCCAGGGAGAGAGTCCTCCTACGCTTATTCATTTAATTTCCCATCGGACAGTCAGTGGATGGGGCGCACACATGAAATCATGATAATAATTCATTGTTGGCAATTTGTATTCGAATCAGGATCAGGACACACTCCACTTCCTTGTCACCATCAAGGATAAAGTGAACAGTACATGGGAATCTGAGAATGATAATCGTGTCGAGGTGCCAATCAGTGTTATTGTTCTCGATGAGAATGACAATGCGCCGGAATTTCAGAATGTAAGTCACACAATATTCAGCCCTATTTAATCATTTTTTTCACCCTTTAACCCTATATATGTAAATTTTTTATCTTCATCCAACTATACTTGAAATTCCAGCACACGGAATGCAATTTTAAACCAATTCATATCAATCTGTTTTTTTTTCTACTTTTGCCTCTTTTATCTCTCCCTGAAGCACCAGAAGGGAAATGAATCGGGGAAATCACATTGAATAATTCTGATGAATTTTTATCCATTTACTAAAATCAATTGATTTGTAAATTCCCATCGAATGAATTTTTGATTATGAGGAACCATATAGTTTCCCTTGGTAGATTTTGCATCACTTTTTCAATAGGGGATATTATAATTTGTGATTATTTATTCAATTCACCACTTCCCGGGTTAATTGCATTATTAAATGTATCATAATTTTAATATAGTGGGTTTTAGGCCATTTTCGGCACAAAATATACATTATCTGTGGTCGACTATCGGTTTTACGCCACAAGAGCAAATTTTGGGTCACGTTTAAATGAGCCATTTCACGGAATTTTATTGGTTGGTATCGTTAGTATTAAGTGTTTTATGTTCTTAAGAGTTAAAATCAGATTAGAGAAATAAATTTCCCATTTCAAATTTAAACATTTAAACGAGTTTATTGAAAATTTAAACTCTTATCAAAATTAAAGGTGCCATACGAGACTGAAGTGTTGGAGGATGCAGAAATCGGCACGACGGTGTTTGACAAGATTCATGTGACGGATCGTGACATAGTGGGTGAGAATCTGGACATAACATGTGTGCCCAACAGCCAGAATCCCGACGCGTGTACCATGTAAGTGGTGGCCAATCTGTTTCTATCACTCCCTTGAGGTTTATCTTCCTTGTGATTTTCTCCCAACAATATAACTCTGGGCAACTGTATGACACTCATTAATTAACACTTTGAGACCTTTTCCTCACCATCTCGCAACCCCCCAGAATCTGGCAGTTTTGGTTTTGGAGCAACAAGTGGAGCCGGAATTACTTGAATTATTTCATTCTTTTCCACTCTCTCCGCTTAAGGACGAGAGAATGAATAGGGATCATTTGAAATATTCTCCAACTACCTCATGGGATTAAGTTCTGGGTGGAATGGGTGAGTTCAGAAGAGAAGAAAAATGATTTCTGTCTCTTGATTCGCTCATAGCGAGAGCTTTGCCAGATATAATATATACATATGTAGCGTAAAAGTTCCCCGGGTTAATTTAGGTGTTATGTCAAAATTAGGCAGTCAAGCTATTTCTTAAAGAAATCTTCTGTTACGAAATTGAGCTCTTAATTTTGGATGAATTTAAAGTCTCAATTTTGCAAATAACTTTGCAAATAACAGATAAATCACCAAGTTCAATTTCTGGGTTAAAAAATCTCTAATCAAATAATTATGCATTTTCCAAGAAAAAAGGTGTGAAAGCTCAATTTTCTCACTCGCGTATAAAAAGTGTTTTTCCACAATTTTCCTTTTAATTTTTCCTCTCATCTGAAAGCATTGGAATGACTAAGTTTGTCTAATTAAGCAAAATAGAGTTGAAGTCATTAATTTTCTATGGCGAAAGGCGAGAAGCAACGAGAGACTTCAAGGAGCGCGATGTGAACAAGAGTAATTGACTCACAAAAGTCTGGGACGTGGGAAGATCTTGAGTTTGTTTTTATTTTCTTTTAATTAAAAAGTCGAGAAATTTATTTCTCCCCTGGGTGCAACATATCGAAAATGAGGAGTAAAAAAAGGTCGCACTTAGGATCCTAAGACGAGCATTCACGGGCACCCGGTGTGTAAACAGGAAAGAGGGTTTCAAACATGAACAAATTGCTGAATAAATTGACATCAATTCTCTGTGTCTCCTCGGGATGTTCTTGTAAATGTTTCTCCCTCGAAAATACACTCCAATTATTCCCTGTTTGTTCTCTCTGTCTGTTTTTTTTGACGCCCGTTTGCTTACTAATTTACATTTATTCCCACAACTTCTCAGGGGATGAAGCTTTTTCCCTTCTGCGTCATCTGAAATCTACGAATACCCCATGGAAGTATACCAGCTTCCTTAGGGCACAGGGAAGGAGTTGCAAGAATTGTGGCAGAACGACTGATTGCCGTTGCCACAATTTGTCTTCTCTGCCTTGTTCATTCTGCATTTTCATCCCCTCAACTTACACCGAACAAGAATTTTCTCAGAGTATCAGAGTTGAAAATGAAATAAAAGCTTTAGATTCAAGATTAAATATTTTAAAAGAAAGTCCCATTAAAATAAAAGTTTTAGAATTAGAATTAGAAGCTTTCTAAAGCTTCCAACGAAAGCTTTCTAAAAAAGGTTTGTAAGAAAGGCTTCCTAAGCTTTCTAAGAGAGCTTTCTACAGCTTTCTAAAGAAGCTTTCTATAGCTCTTTAAAGCTTTATAAAAAAGTTTTCTAATTATAAAGATTCCTACAAAAGCTTTATAATACAGCTTTCTGAAAAAGGTTTCTAAAGCTTTTCAAGAAAGCTTTACACTTTTCAATGTTTAGGAATTTCCTTAAAAGCTCCTAAATGTTTCCAAAAGCTCTTCAAAATAATCTAAGACTCTGGAAGACTCAGGGAAGACTTTCCTAAATTGGCGAACCTCTATAATTTTCTTATCTCAAACCAACTATCACGGGTCATGGATTAACCTTTTGATCCCTTTACCCGAAAATCTATTTCCACCTTTTACAACTCTGATGGGAAAGTTGACATAAGTGAATAAAGCTCTCATCACCAGTGTCCATTTTGGTTCAATTTTGCAGTTTCACGTTGAAAGTTCTGCAGAGCGAACAAGATATTCTAAGGGCAGCTGTGGTGCTTGCGGGCAAACTGGACTATAATGAACGGATGATTTATCAGATAGAGCTCAAAGCGACGGTAAGAATCTCACTCACACCCCATCAGTGTCTCTGCATGCCCCCCAGAGAGAAAGGAAGATTGTGATGTGAGTAAATTAATTGCAGGATGATGTTCACATCTCAACAGCCAGTTTAGAGATCAGAGTGAAAGATGTGCAGAATTCTCCGCCCGTATTTCAAGGCTCATTGGCGTCGGTAATCAATGAAGACAGCCCCATCGGGACCCTTGTGATGACTATTCAAGCGAGAGATGGCGACCGAGGGCAACCCCGGAAGATACTCTACGAATTAGTCTCAAGTATGTTTTAAATTCCCTCGTGTGTAAAATTAATTATCGAAAAAGCAATATGTTTTGTTGGAACTATATAGCGCATACCTACCTACAATACATAGCATGAATATCAGAGATTATTTCTAGATATTCTGAGTTATCGTTAAATTTAAACTTCATCTAATCTTTTTTGTTTAAATCTTTTTTCTAACGGTTTTTTTTCTTGCAATTATTTCCCTTTTTTACATTTATGCCTTTGATCTTCGTCAGATCCCATGGATTACTTCCTGCTCGACTCCAAGACGGGAGAGCTGAGGACGGCCAAGCCATTAGACAAGGAAGCCCTGCCAGATGCCACAGGACTTGTTTCACTCACTGTGCGGGCGCGTGAGCTGGTGGACGGAATGCCAGGGAATGATCCCCTCACCATGGCCACCACTCAAGCCTCCGTCACCATCCGGGATGTTAATGACTCCCCGCCCACATTCAACCAGAAAGAGTACTTTGTGTCCCTCAATGAGAATACAGCTCCCGGAACGCCGTTGCCACTCGAGATGAGTGTCTCGGATCCGGATGTGGGACAAAATTCGATCTTCTCTCTGAGACTCAATGACGTGTCAGGGGTGTTTGATGTGGAGCCAAAGAGGGTGGTTGGCTCATCCCAGGTGAGCGTCCGGGTGGCCAATGGCACTCTGGACTATGAGAATCCCAATCAGAGGAAGTTCATCGTGCTGATAATCGCCGAGGAGACAGACACTGATCACAAGTTGTCTTCCACCGCCACC
Organism: Phlebotomus perniciosus; assembly: GCA_918844115.2. NCBI lineage: Eukaryota > Metazoa > Arthropoda > Insecta > Diptera > Psychodidae > Phlebotomus > Phlebotomus perniciosus. Next base: position 5,042 of record CAKKOB020002543.1, read on the forward strand.
CTCACAGTCTCCGTGACGGACGCCAATGACAATCGACCCACATTCGAGCATGACTCCTACTCGGCCAGCGTGTCAGAGACTGGCCACGCCGGCCAGCTCGTGACCACAATTACAGCCAAGGATCTAGATTCGGGGGATTTTGGCGACAGAGGCATCAGATATTCACTCTCAGGCACAGGAGCTGAGCTCTTCCACGTGGATCCCATCACGGGAGCCATCACAGTGGCTGAGTGTCATGTGAGAGGCAAAAGGGACTTGCCGATGAGCTCATCTGAGGAATCAGATCCACTCAATGACGGCAAACACGTCAACATCACATATGTGGGCCAAACGGGAGTACTTCCGGTCGAGATGTCTCGCACAGAGTCCTCCAAGGACTATGTGACGTATCAGGTGAGCGGAAGTGACTATGATTTGCTGAATTCGGCCAGTGGAGAGCGTCAGAATAGTATCCTGGACTCCAGAGAGATCTTTGAGACAACAACGGAATTCCCAATGGAGTTCACCACAACGGAATTGCCTGTTGAGGCGATCACGGAGTCCTCAGTGGGACCAGGGAAGGCTCCTTGTCTGGACTACGAGACTCATCCGGTGTATTATTTGTCCTACAAGGCTATTGATGATCTGGGACGCGGACAGACATCGGTGGTGTCGCTGAGGATCTCCCTAACGGATGCTAATGACTCTCCGCCAGTTTGTGAGAGTCCCATTTATAGGGCTTCCCTTGACGAAGGAGCGACAGTCTTTGATCCTCCATTGTTTGTCAAGGCAAGGGATCCGGATGCAATGTCTGATATCACTTACAAGATTATTGGTGAGTCCGTTTCTCAAATTTATTAACATTTTTTCACCCAGAATTGATCACGAAAGTCCCTAACATAAACCTAAACCCTTTTTTCTAGGCTCCGAAGCCATACAATCCCTCTTTCTGATCGACAAGCGCTCGGGACAACTTAGCATTGCCAAGAATGTGACCCTGGATGTGAATCATATCCATTCTGAGAATGTTCGCTTTCCCGTGGAGGCCAGCGATGGCCTCTTCTCCACCCTCTGTGACGTCAACATCACCATCCGCGATGTTAACAATCACGCCCCGCAATTCACGCGAGACAACTACGTGGTGACCATCGCTGAGAACTCCCCGATCGGTTCGATCGTGGAGCGAGTGGAGGCTGAAGATTTGGACACAGGGATCAATGCAGAGATCCGCTATCGTCTGCAATCGGGCAGTTTCGATGACTTTGCCATTGAAAATCGAACGGGAGTGATTTCTATTGCCAGGAAGCTGGACTATGACCGGAGGAATACTTATCAAATGGAAGTTGTGGCGTCGGATTTGGGAACGCCGAGCTTATCAGGCTCCTCCACAGTGACTATTAGCATTTTAAATAGTAACGACAAGGCGCCATATTTCACTCCGGCAACCCAGAGAGCGGAGATTGCCGAAGATGCAGAGATTGGGCATCTGGTTCACACTCTCGTGGCGATTGATCCGGATATTGTGTCGCGGGAGGCGCTAGATTACGCCGCCACGGAGCCCATCACAGCCGTGGATAAGGATGGGAAGGAGGTTGTGACGGGAGCTGAGGAGTTCAAGGATGTCTTCAGTGTAGACAAACACGGAAATGTGAAAGTGAACAAGAAACTGGATAGGGATTTATTCGCTGTGATTCGCATTACAGTTCTCGTGACGGACACAACGGCTCCGTCTGTTCAGCAAGGTCGAGGACTCCTTGTCATCACCATCATCGACGTCAATGAATTACCACCGGTGAGTGATAAATAATTTATTTTTAACATTAGAAATTTCAAAGGTCGCCCTCAATTACTCTTACACTGCCAATTCGCGTGAATTGGCCAGGAATCAGACGAATTCTGCCCTGTGATTCCACCACCACGCTAATTTTCTTCGCTTTCAATTCACCCTCAAATTGACTATCTTTCGCGAAGATTTCGAAACTTCGCCTAAAGGGCCTTCGCTGGAAGAATTTCCGACAATTCTGAACAATCAACAGTGGCTGATTTAGTATTTTCATCAGAAATGTCCTCAAGATGAGCAGAATTATCTTGATTTTTCGGCAAACTTGAACGGATTCTTCTCTTTTCTCCTCCTCACAGAGTTGACTAATAATTCTCTCCCTCAATTCTATATATTGCTCTCGAGAAATTTCCTGACCCTTCAGATCTTCCTTCAATGACTTCCTCATTGCTTGGAGATAAAGATGGAAGATTGAATACATTCTGAAAGCCAGATACCCAAAGATACCCTTCACGAGAGACTTTGAGATTATCCTGAAGCTTTCATTGCATGGAGGATATTCCAGAATGATGTATGAGACAAAGATACTCCACTTCAGGAAGATATTCCTCGCCTTGAGGGTGCAAAGGAGACTCTTAAGCATCTTTGGGTTGTTTTCAAATGCAATTGATGGTCTGAAAATTTAGGAATCAGAGAGGAAATTCCGTATATTCGTCCTTAAAATCCTTATATATAAATCCTAAACAATTTCAGAAGCAATTTTAGAGAGTTCTTTGTAAATTAAAGAGCAAAACTTACATTGTTAGAATGAGGAGGATGAGCAAAAGTAATCCTGTAAGTCTATAGAGAAGAGTTGAGCTTTCGTAGAAGATTTTAAGGTAGTCAAGGTATTCGGAAAATGTCCTGGTTCTTTTCAAATTCTAGAATACCGCAAGAATAAGGATTTAATGGTCAGAAAATAATATCAAACAATCAAAACACACCTCAAAATCCTTCGGAATTTCAGAAAAAGCACACCAATCGAGACAAAAAAGTCCTATCCAAATGATATTCACGAGATACATCACTAAATTCCCATTTCTCACGAGAATCTTCAAAATTTCGCATCCCATTGGAGCTCCTGTTGCACTTTCTCACAAAATTTCGATAGATATAAAAAAACACCCTTCCTCTATGAAAAAAATAGAACACAGGAGATTGGAGAAAAAAACTTGGCAAGTGAAACAATTTCCACATTGCTCCTGTTTTTCCACCCTCAATAAAATATTAATTAAAATTGTAAGTTCTTCATTCTCTTGTGGCTTTTACCTCACCCACCCCCACCCCCCACCCCCCGGGAACAAAAACCAAAATCTCGCCCTCCCCGATAAATGGTTCGAGAAGGGATTTTCACAGTAGGATAATTTTCACATTTTCCTCATCTCCGCGGGTTCTTTAATTAATTTTTCAGAAGAAGAAAGACTTCTCTTTTTCCTCAATTGTAATTTTATTGTCTCTCTCGGGGGGAGCTAGATCTTTGGGGCTCCATGGACGCCATCAGAGCCAAAGTACACATTCCAAATGAGAGAGGAACAACCCGTGGGGACAATTCTGACCACCCTCCAGGCCACGGATGCGGACTCAACAGTTGGCAAATACCAATTGGACCGTGGAAATGATTTCTTTGACATCGACGAAATCACTGGTGAGTTCATTTGCATTTTCATCCCAGTTGGACTGTTTAAATAACTCCTCTTGGCCGCAAGCCTTTCCCCCATCTGTAATTTTTGCCAGTGGGCGAGAATGATTTGATTTAAAATTCCTTTAATTATGTTCCCTGCTCTTTGCATGATGAACCCTTTGAAAGCCAATCAATGTGTAATGCGCTCAGAAATATAAATTGCAAGTCAATCCATATTGTCTGAATAGAGCAGACATAATAGCAATTTTGTTGACAAGGCGCCTCAATGCTTGGCATTAATATTCAGTGTTGCTGACATTCTTGCAATAACACCTCGAAATGTGACATTAAAGAAGGATATTGTTGCAAAAATTCACATTTCAACTCGCTGAATTGAATGACTCTATATGATAGGGAAGGAAGTGGTAATTTTGGACTATTAGATTTCTTCTACTAAACGATATAGGGTCTAGTCTAGGGCGAGGGGCATTTGACTGATGAATCTACGTCAATAACTTGAGCGAATATTCCGAATATCCCGAATATTTTAAAGAATATTGCGAATAATGCGAATTTTGCGAATTTTGCGAACATAAAACTAAAAAATATCAGTTTTTCTCTATTTTTTGACACAGCGTCATTGGGTTTAAGCGACATTTCCCCCATTTTTTTATCTTGTATAAAATAAATGAGTTTTCAAGGTATTTTTTTTTTATTTATTCAAGTACTCATTATTAATTTTGTTAAAAGTTGTGATAAATTTAATTCTTGAACTGTTTTTATCATATGCAAAATTCAGGAAATGTTTGAGGATAATTATTCACTTTTAGAATATTCCGATTTCTTTGTGAATAATGCGAATATCTCGAATATTTGCGAATAATGTAAATATATTCGAATAAATTTTCTTATTCATATAAAAAAGTGAACATTTTGCGAATAACGAATCTACGTTAACAAATTTTAGTCTGCCAAATGCCCCTCGGTCTAGGGTCTAGAAAAATATTTCTAAAATCCATAAAATCCCTAAATCATTTAAGTTTAAACTATGTTGCTTAGCAATTTCTGCTAAGGGTTTTAGAAGGATTCAGGGCTCAGATTGAAAAGAAATGTCCAACTTTAAAGTTCATGAAATACCTCAAAAATAAATTTAATTGTTAAAAAGATAAGATTATGCGAATTAAATCTTCATTTCTCCCATTTTTTTTTTATTTTCAAATAAATCTCACTGGAAATTCCCAACTATTCTATAACTATTTCATATAACTTTTTAATGATTGTAAATTTCCTCTTCGCGCAACAGGTGTGATTCGCACAAAGACTCGCATCGACTACGAGACCATCAAGAGTATCCACTTTAATGCCACAGTAACAGACACAGGAGTCCCTCAGCTCACCTCCACGGCCATGATAAGCGTAGACGTGATCAATGAGAATGACAATGATCCGGAATTCAATGAGACCCAGTATCACTTTGAAGTGCCTGAAAATTCTCCCCGGGGAACCATTATAGGTCGCATTGAGGCCTCGGATGGCGATGAGGGGGCTTTTGGGGAGGTGATTTACAGTTTAGTTGGGGAGCAGAGCTCTCTGTTCAGTGTGGATGCAGATACAGGGGTGATTGTGGTGCAAGATTCATCGGGATTGGATCGCGAAGTGGAGCCTGAGATCTCAATAACTGCCGTTGCAATGGACAAGGCTCCGACGCCAACAAGACGCTCAACGGCGATTCCCGTTCACATCCGCGTGATGGACGTGAATGATAATGCGCCAGCCTTCACGCAGAATAAGTATCAGGCCACTGTGGCGGAGAATGCTGCCCTCAATCCTCCAGCGGCGATCCTCCAGGTTACAGCCACAGATCCGGATGAGGGTGACTCTGGGACGGTGAAGTATTTCATATTGTCAGGAAATGACGCTGGCATGTTCAGATTGGACGCCACCACTGGGATCCTCTATCCGGCCATTGAGCTGAGCCACAAGAAGGGACACTATCAGCTGCTGGTGGAGGCTCGCGATGGCAAAGGAGCCGGACCTTACTCCGACACCGCGGAGATCGCCATTGAGGTGAGCAGCGTGAATCAGCATCGACCAGTCTTCATCATGCCGGCACTCAATAAAGCCCTAATTGAAATCCCCTTCAACATCGTGGAACCTGAGTATCTGGTCATGACGGTGAAGGCGACGGATGAAGACAGTGGACTGGATGGAAAGGTCACGTACCATCTCCAAGTGAACAATGACAATGTCCAGACGACTGAAGACTTCGCCATTGATGAGCTGTCCGGGGAGTTGAGAACGAAACGGCAGTTGGAGAGGAAGAAGCAATCCAAGTATGAGTTGATCCTCGTGGCCAGAGATCGTGGACGTCCTAAGCGCTTCGAAACACTGAGATTCCTCACAATTCTCCTGGTGGATGTCAATGAGAATCGCCCTGAGTTTCCGGACGCTTCCAACCCCTACAAATTCCAAATAGCTGAGAATCGCGAGAGGGACGTGCGGATCGGGAAGATTCAGGCAATGCTGCAGGATCGCAGTCATGATGATCCACCAACGATATTCTACTACATTATGCTGGGCAATGAGGAGGGAGCCTTCTACATTGATAAGACAAGCGGAGATGTCTTCACCAATAAATCGCTGGACAGAGAAATCACTGAAAAGTACAATCTCTTCATCTTGGCCAGCAAAAAGCCCGATTTGGTCATCAATGACGTGGACAGAGCCGGATATTCCGTGAAAGCCCTCGAGAGGGATAGCACAGTGGCCAAAGTGGAGGTCAGAGTGCAGGATGTGAATGATAATCCACCAGTATTTGCCCCAGAAGTGAGTTGGACATATAAATCTTTTAGTTAGTGGGTAAAAATCTCTTTAACCACTCCCTCTGTCTCTCTTTTGACATAGGTTTACTACGTTGGTGTGAGCTCAAAGGCCACGATAAATGAATTGGTCGCTCTGCTAAACATCACGGACAGTGATAAGGAAGAGAATGCAACAATGGAGCTCGTGATTGCCTCATCGAATCTCTACAAGTTCGGCTCAAGCAAATCCACTGGGTCAATTGTTCCCAGTCCTTTTGGTGAGTGAGAGAAATTTGCATTTATGAAAATCTAATTAACTTTCAGGGGGGATTATTCCGATTACTCAAATTAATCAAGTGAAGCTATAGGTAATTTCATTGTCCAAATGAATTGATAATTTGATAAATAATAAAATTATATTCATTAACAGGCAATTATTATAATTTTCCTGATTGCCTGAGGGGTGATTCATTCTCGTTTTAACTGACAAGGGTTTTTCGGGTTTCAATTTTCTGGGTTTCGCGATGCAATTTTTGGATTTACGAAACAATTTTCGGGTTTCTCAGGTTTCGCGAAGCAATTTTCGGGTTTTTTGGATTTCAAGAAGCAGTTTTTGCGCTTCTCGGGTTCCATGAAGCAAATTATTTCCCCGACACAAAAATGGCAATATGTACTGTAATCCAAATGTTTATTCGTTTCTCCGTTTATCCGTCTGTTACCGCCCTGGAGGCCAAACGGTTGCAGATAGAGACTTCGGGTTTATGGGGGACCCCCCCTAAAGTCGACCCAGGGATCAGGGCCAGGCCCTTCATTTTTCTAAAAAGCCCCCCTATCCCCTATAAAAACATGTTTTTTGGTATATCTCAAAAATGGCTCTAACGATTTTTTTCATTTTCACATATGTTTTGTAGAATCACCAGACGCACTTTTCGTCCATACATGCCAATGACCTCCATACATTCCATCTAACGGTTTTTCAAGGTCAAATGTTTGAAATTCACTTTTCAAGGTTTTTACTCGCCCCAAATCCATCATGTGGGTACTCATTTGAAAGGTCTTTGAATTTCCTACAATCCTAAACCGGTTTAAACTTAATCCGGGTTTAAACCAGTTTTAATCCGGAATTCGTTTTTGATTCTCAACTCCCTCATGCGGGTATTCATTTGACAGGTCTTTGAATTTCCAACACATATGGACCACTTTTAGACCAGTACTAAAAATATTTGTAGGACACTTTTAGACCACCTTTTCAAGGTCAAATGTTTAGAACTATC
>CAKKOB020002544.1:0-10872 GCA_918844115.2 Phlebotomus perniciosus
GTGATTTTGAGGAGCAAAATTTCAAAATTTCACGTGCGTGGCTCCCTTGCTGCCTGTTCCTGTTGCTGCCGTTGCTGCAGAAGTAAGAATCGATGAATCGTCCCTTTAAATCACTAAACTCATCGAACGCGATCCGTCCGGCAACATCCCGGGACACATCCATCAACAAATTTTTAATGATCTTAATTTTGCCCATATGAACAGCAAGTCTAATCCCACGATGGATGAAATTAGATTATGTATTCTATCTGTCCCACTTTGTCCCTTTGTGATTTTTCTGTGCCTTTTTCATGGTATGGTGGAGATTAAACTTCTTCTTCAAATAGTACAGGAAAATGCTCAAGAAAATGTTATGTTTGTAACAAAGAGAATAAACTAAAACAAGTAATGAACTGTCCTCAAGCTGGCATTAGAAGGGCCTGCCTGCAAGCTAATAAGCTTAGTTCAGTATATCCAGTATGTCCCCAAATCCTCACACTATGATATAACTTAAAAGACTTGGCTACCAGTAATTGTTTACAGATTAAAAGGAGTTCTTCTGGTGTTTGATCACTAAGTCTAATCGGTCTAATCGTATAATTATAATAGGTAAATCCCGTTAATCCAGTAGGTGTCAAGTAATAGAGAGAGCTGGTGATAGATATTTCCCAGGGATGTCGCCGGACAGGACTTACTCGATGAGTTACAAGAGTTAGAGGGACAAATCATCGACACGTAGATCAGTCACGTGTGAGCACACGAAGCGATCAGTCGCATTGTCGCATTACGATCAAGTAGAGAGAAGGACGATGGGGATAAGTGTGAGGTGGGGTTCGTGGATCGAGTGCGCTCGGGTATTAACTCCGCCAATACTTAGCCACCCCTGTTGCCTAGTGTAATTATTGTGGCTTTGCCCATTTTGGGGCAAACATCAAAGTGGAAACAGGAAGAAGGAATATAAATTTCGGTCATTCTGAGCTGGATAACATAACCCCTAATTCCCTTCACATCAAAAGTATATATCACAACAAGAGCCCTTCGCTGCATTGCATTAGGTAAGAGTACTCTGCGAAGTCTTCTCTACTATCTCTCTCTCTTTCATTTTCTTTATTTTCTTCGTTTTTGCATTTTGTCCAATGAATTAACCTATCTTATTAAATTTTACGATCTTGCAATGTTTTATTCTTAATTAGGTTAAATTAAAACAAACAAAAACAAACATAATTATATTATACGACTTTCCGAAAAGAGATTTTATTTGTCTCAAGTAGATCTCCAAAGTCATTTAGGACAGCTTCTGGTGCTATTTTGACACATATACATGTTTCAAAGTTATCTGGTTGTTCTAGCCAAAGTTTGTGATGCAATTCCTGTTTCTTCAGGACATCACTGGCGGCAAGGAGATCTTCCTGACCGCTTACCTGTATAAATCAATTATGTTAGAAAAGAAAGTAATACATGACAAATTTATTGATGTAACCTCAAAAACTGCCATTGAAGCCTCTTTCTTGTCTCCAAACACTTTCTTGATCTCTTCGGAATGTCGTAATGTGTGATTCATGGCTGAGGAAGCGTGGCAAGCTTGGGCTATGAGTGCCCCCGTTGGCCACTTAAGGGTTGATGCGAGATCTCCCCTTATTATGATGCACTGGATAAACTTACCGGTCATGTTGACATATTTTTACTATAGAAATTTGACAGTTGACATTTGAATTGCCATTCAAAATTAAAGGGACGGATCTTAGAAAGTCCGTTCTCTGAATTCCGAAAATCTGAATTTGAATTTGATTTGATTTTAATACAATTCGAATTTATATTTTCAACACTTTTACTTTTCATCTTCACATTGCGTTTTACAGGTTTTACACTAGATTTTTTTTATGGCATCCACAATACAAAAGACAAGTTACAATTTGATAAAATTAGATGTAGAATACCTTGTTTCTACAGAATAAAATAGATAATTATTATAGGAATAAAAAAGGTACAAGCTAAGCTCGTGATATTTGTGTTAGTTTCAATTATTTTATCTAATAAAATTTTATCTATAAAGTATCGTTATTTAAACAAACTCTCATGCTTTTTCTTCAATTTTACCTATCCTAAGAACTAGAAAATGTTATCATTTTTCTTGCAGAAAAAATCTGGACTATGAAAACTTATTTGATATTTTGTTGGGGATCGAACTCCCTGATCTTTCTTAGTCACTGAAAAATCAATCAGAAGTGTTTCTTTCCTTTCTAATTGCTTCCAATCACATTTCGATGTTAGCTAAACGCTAGCACGTTGCATCTGATAGTCAGGGTTGCGCGTCTCTGTAGACGAAGGAAGTACTTAGATTGTTGGAAGTTAATTGTGCGTATTGTTGGCATCGAAGTGCTTTATCTGCTGCATCACCCAATTCTTCGTTGTTGTCCTCGTTGTGATGCCGTTGTGAGTCTCCTCAGTCACCGTTGTCTGCGTCACGATTTCCGATAGTCTCTTCTTCTGTTCAGCCACGAGACACTTGCTTGAGGACTTCTCCTCCACAAAATCCCCTCGGCGCTCGTTGTCATCACTGTAGACGGCGGAGTCCCTGAAGAAGCCATCATTTTCGAGACAAGCCTCCACCTTCTGCTCATAGTAGTACTCATCGTCGAGATTAGGTGATCCAGGAGCTTCAATGACAATCTCTGGTGATTTGAATTTACCATTTTTGGAGTTCACGCTATCATTGGATGATGTTAGGGAAAATACTGAGTCTCTCTGAGTCTTGGCGGAAGCCGCTGATGAGTCACCGCCACTTCCTTGGGATTGCGGAATGAAGAGAGTCTTGGGATCTGCGTAGTCCACGTGGGCGATCCGGGATCCAAGACTCTCGCTGCCTTGCTTGTGAATGAAGCTCTGGTTGACTTCGCTCTTCTTCACGCACTTGGGAATGGAACTGGTTGAGTCCATGCCATGCACTGGGACACTCATGAATCTCTGCAGGAAGGTGTTCGTGGAAGATCGAAGGCTGCCTCGTCGTTCAAAGTTCGACGCCTTCTCACCTTCTTCCGCCTCTGGGATGTCCCCGGATTTGATTTCCTCCTTGTTGTAGTTGATGTTTGAGTCGCTGTTACGTAGCTGACTCAATTCCGATTGCTGCAGATTCTTCACGATGTAACCGCTAACACTTTGCAACTCCCCTCCGGAATACACCAGTGTCACATAGTCAGAGTCCGGACGTGTTGGTTTCTTCTTGGGCGAGTAGTTTTGACTGACTGATCGATTGAGTCCTATTGGGGACTTGTAGGGGACATGGACGTTCCTTAAGAGACTCTCGTAGATGGGTTCGGGATTCTGAATGTCCTGCTCGATGCTCTTCAGGCGTTCCAGCATCTGTTCAGCTTGACTCTTGGTGTCTTCGGTGGGCTTGTCCGTCTTCTCAATGGAGGAAGTTGATGAGGAGGAGGAAGCAGTAGCTGATGATGTTAGAGGTGAATCCGTGACTTCGGCTGAATCCGTCTTGAGATCAACGCTCTTCTGTTTGTGCATCTTCACCTTCATGATTCTCTTGTACTCGTCACTGTCTTTTAGCAGATCCGATATGATTTCAGCGTCATTCTTCGACAAGGCAGAATCAACCACCTCCTCCTTGTTTGCTTCATCCGCCACATCTCGAGTGGCTTCAGTCAACTTCTCAGTGGACTCCGTTATCCTCAGTATGGTTGGTTCATCATTGAGATCGCAATAGAACTTGCTCGTCTCCTTGGCTGCCTTCGCCTTATTCTTCTTGATGTTAACTATCCGGGTGGGGAGAGTCTTTGTCGTGTAGACCTTGATTTCCACCGGTGGTGCTCCTGTTTGCTTCCTCCCACCATCCAATGTTGAGTACTTCTTATGCCTCGTCAACTGCGCTCCATCCTCTTCCTTTTCCGTACTCAATTTCTCCACCGACTGACTCCGTTCGCGAGTCTTGAGCGTATCCGACAGTTGATTTTTCACAACGGCACAATTGCAATTCTCCCCACGATGATCACATTTGTTCTTCGCCACCAGCAGTGACTCCTTACTCCTCACACGACGCGTCGGCGACATCCCATCCCTTGTCTTACTGCCCAGACCCTCCATTGAGGCGCTGGATGTCATATTTTTGCGCGCCTTCTTCGAACGGTAGCGCATCTCACTTCGTCTGTACTGATTCCGCCTCTCCAAATACTCAGGCGTCGACGATTGACTCCATTTGCGTCCAACACCCTTATCAGGCGTCCGATCTGAAAAGCAACAGCAACATCCATTAGTGGTCAAGTGGTCCACATTGTGGGTCTATTATCTTTTTTTTCATTCGCCAAGCATGGAAAATCATCTAATAGGGGGAAAATGAGTGAAATCATGCAGATGATTTATGAATTCTGCTCAATTCTACTTGAGGTTTTCCCTTCCACAGAAGAAAGTTATAGAGATTGTTCTAATATTTATCTTCTTACAGGAGGAATTTCATGAAACAGTAAAAGGGGAATAACATGGCAAGAAGTTACTTATTACAAGTTATTTGCTATGATAAAGATTGGAAATATGGGGAGTGTCTATGGGGGCGTTCATGAAGGTTTCCGCTAGCAGACATTAATTTTTTTACAGTTAACATAAAGATATTGGAAAAGATGAAAGACACTCTATTTTTATTACGAGTCACTTTAAAAGGTGCTTCAATTTGCCAAGGGGCAAGTAATGCACTAAGTGATGTACAATAAAAAAAATAAAAGAATCTTGCTTGATAGTTAAAATGTTGCGAGAAAAACATTTCCATCGATTGATTTTATCTCAAAATCGATAAATTTGAACGAAAGTTATAAGCAAAATAACATTTAAACCATTTAAACCAGTTTAACTAAACTCCAGATTTATGTAAAGACTTAAGTCATACATTGTTAGAAAGATCTCGATCTCAGCTACAACATATTAAAATTTCAAGAAAATTGATTGATTTTTTCCGATATAATTAGATTTTTAATAAATGAAAATCGTCACATTAACTTAAGCGCGACAAGCGGTGGCCGGGTAAAGCTTTGATGTTCTGAAGTATTGTTTCATTTCACGAGACCTTTCCAAAAAGCACATAATGATGAAGATCGGAACCCAAGAACCCAAAATAAAATTTCAAACTAAAACCGTATTATCCAAGCTTCAGGTTTAAGTAAAGACTTAAGTCATTCTTTTTTGGAAAGGTCTCAACCTAGGCTACAACATATTAAAATTTTAAGAAAATCTATAGAATTTCTATGGAAATATCGCGAGAAGAATTTTTCAAGACTTTTAAAAATGGCGGTTGGAGAAGTAGGGGAAGCACGACTACAGCGCCATCTTGCATTAACCCCTACATTATGTATTTTTATCGCAAACCGCAAACGTATAATCTGTAAGAATTCCACTAAAAATTGATTGAAAATCAGTCTTTTAAATGAAAAGAACTTAAAACAAATTTGAAAAATACAAATATTAGGAAAATTTGGGAAATTTACTGTTTTTCTTGCGAAAATCTTAGAATAGTAATGTTAAATATATTTATTTGATTTGAAATAAGTATTGAATTGGCGTACACTTTTCTCCGCCAAATATTCTCCCCTTGACACGTTCATTGATGTGCATTGCCAGTACAAAGCACTGTAAATGTTATATTATAAATTTTCTTTAATTCTTTTGAAGAGCACAAAGCAAATTTAAAACCCGCACCCACACATCATAAAATATCCAATATGCAGTATTTCTTTCAAAGATGCTCCAAATTGGTATTCAATGTCAAATATTTTACAAGTTATAATGGCTTTTAATGAAAATAATTCTTGTGGGTGGTTTTGTATGACCGTAAATGTAAATGCTTAGAATATCAAAAAAATAAATAAAGTTTCATCTAAAATGTAAATTATCTTTCAAACACAAGAGGAATTTTTTATTAATTTTCGCTAAAAAATCATGCTTATCAAAATGATAATAATGATAACATTGTTACAAAATAATGCATTGTTTAAAGACTGCATTTCTCTTGCTTTATCAGCTGTTTAAATGATATCTGAAGAGCAATTGTTATCAGTCAAGAAAAATAGAAATTGAAGTTTGTCAACAGCTCCTCACTGTCTCTTCGCAAAACTTAAACAATTTATTTAATTGTAGTTGTAAATTATTTTGAAAAACTTCATCTCTTATAACCTTTTTGTATGCCAGACTGTGAAATTCTCAATCATCAAATACCAGAAGATAAGCAATTAAATTAACGCATTTCTCGAAAGGGGAGGTTATTTTAGGAGCAATATTTATTGATATTTTCTCTCTCTTTTGCCAAAAGTCTACCGTTTGAGAGAATAACCAAAAAAAATAAGAGTTCAATGATCATTTCCTGCAAAAAGACTACTCGCCAGAGACTTAACTTTCAAATTACACAATTATCGGTGGTCTGTTGAGAAATACAATCATTATAGAGAAAAAAGAGAATAAGTGAAATAATATATTTCACGCCAATAAAGAAATTAATCATTATAAAATGTTACGCACTGCGTAATATTAACAATTTATTCTTTTTTCTTCTCTACTTTCAGTTGGATTTTAGCTGATGTGATTTGCATGCATTTCACTTTATGCTAATCCAAATCCAATTAAAATATTATTTTATGTTATATTTCTTTTCCAATATAGGAAGAAGTGGGTAAAAAATCAATCCAATATTTCGTGTTGGAATTATTTTTAGACTTGACTAAAGTGAGAAGATGAAAAAATAGTCTGAAATATAAACAAATTCTCACTGGATTTGGATTTGGGAGGGAAAACTAGAAATGCAAATTAAAATATTTCACCCTTTTTATTACTCGTAATAGTTGCAAGTCAGTGTGTAAATAATAGGTAAAAATATCTTACCAGCGCTTAGCTTAGTGTCTCTATCAAAATATATATATACCCAAATATCTACTCTACGCAACGATATTTTCTCAAGTCTATTTCAATGGGGGGAGGAATGCATGTGAGAATGTGGGGGAGATAACAAAAAAAAAGGTGAAGAAAAAAAGGAAGATAACAAATTGTAAATGCATTGCTGTTTTTTTTTCTTTTGCTCCAAAGAATTATTACCTCAGCCAGAAGAGTCACCCACACTACTCTATGAATTTGACTAAATAAGAAAATGACAACAAAAAGATATTGAGTAATTTGAATGTCACGAATTTGCATAAAAAGAGATTGAATGGTGATCACCAAATTGTTATAACAAAGTGTATAATGTAAAATAGAAAGAGTGACAAAAACAATGACTTGGCACTCACCTTCTTCGTCGCCCAACTTGAAGACGAGCTCCTTGGCTCGATTGGGTATGTTGAGGTCTTCTAACATCACGGATTTTATATGTTGCGCCCAGACACGCTTCTGTTCGCGATTCTTCGCCGTCAGTTTGATCTGATGGCGAGGATCATTTACTGGGATCACATTAAAGCTTGTCGGTTCACCGGGCAAATGTTCCACAAGCATTATGTCTTGTCTCTGTGAGGAGAGAAATCAGATGGTTAATTCACAGGTCGTCATGTTGTCCGCCATAGCAAATCGTGAAAGGTTGTGACATTTAAACACAAGAATTTGGGCAAAAAACAGAAGAAATTTTAAGTTTTCGATCAGTATTTTGTAAAGTTTTGTCGGTAAAAATATTAATTTGCTGCCACTTTAAAGAAATATCGGTAGAAAATGAGTTCCAAAAACTTTGCAGGAGTTCATTATCAATTGGATTTGATAAGCGATAAACATTTTAAAACATTTAAGAATAATTGGAGTATAAAATTTAAAAAAAACAGTAAAAGCTCTCATAAAGTTTTATCAAAAAATATATCACAAAAGTTCAAAAATTTCTCCAGAAAAGCTAAAAAGAAAGCTTTCAAATTAACCGATTGCTTAAGCTTTAGAAAGCAATTTTTTTTAAAGCTCTTCCATATTTCCAAAATCTTGTAACTTTCTACAGCAATTGTATAGGATTTAAAAAAAAAACTTTTAACTTTCTTTAAAAGTCTAAAAGTTTCTTTAAAAGTTTTTTTTAAGTTTTTCAAAATATCAGTAACTCTATTTTAGGCTTTAGAGATTTTTTTCAAAATTAATAAATTGAATTTAAAACTTTTGTACAAATTGCTAAAAAACCCAAATGCTTTTCAAAATTTTGCAAAAGCTCATAAAATTGAAAAACGATTTTTTAGTTATAGGGGAAGGGAGGGTTAATTAGAAAAATGAATGGCATTTTCCTCTTCTTCGGGTCGATTTTAGGGGAAATCCCTGAAGACCCCGAATCTCTTTCTGGACCTTTTTGACCTATTAGGTCAATTAAAAAACTGGCAAACGGTTTTTTTTTTCAAAAAACTCACAATAAGAAAATTGTATGTGTAATTTTAAATGCAATTTGTTCAGAAAAAAAATAGAAAGACACTTAAAATTTAAAAGATTCATTAGGTTTTAAATTTTGCAGTCTTTCTTTTTTTCCAAATTTTCTTTGCAAAACTAATGAACTCTGAAAAAATACCGATCAAATATTTTTTTTCCTTCGTGAAATCTCACCTTTATGTACGTTTTAAACTGCAGTCGATTGTCCTCCTTTGGCTTCGTGATGATTAACATTGTCTCAAAGAGAAATACTGCACGTGGTTTGCTGTTCTCCATCAGCATTCCCTCCTGTCGTAACTCACCCAGAACTGTGAGCTCTGAAATGGGCACACACACACAAAAAAAAGTCAACCATTAGTCCCTTAAATCCTCCCCCACATTCATCAATCAATGCCCTGGCATCACCTGGTCCCAGCCATCCATCCAAAATTCCCGATAACTCCTTCACGCGACTCTGTTGCTCCAGATTCCTCTTGACTTGATCGATACTCCTGGCCACTTCACGCATAAGTTCATGAGCTTGAGCTACCTCAGCCACATCACAATGTTTCCGCAGGTTCTATAAATAAATCCCGCACAGCCCAGAAGGAAACAACATTTATTACCTTACTAATCTCTGTCTTTCACTTAATCCCATTCCAAACGGAATTCCCCTCACACGAGGCACTTTAGGTTCCTCTTACAGGCCTCATAAAATATTCATTTTAGTGCATTTTCACTCTAATTTTTCACCTAATCTGCCCACACTGATGCATCATTTAGTTTTGTACTAAAAGTTTGTGAAAGATGAGCTGAGGAAGTTGTTTTGGCAATATATGCCTCAATATTTA
Organism: Phlebotomus perniciosus; assembly: GCA_918844115.2. NCBI lineage: Eukaryota > Metazoa > Arthropoda > Insecta > Diptera > Psychodidae > Phlebotomus > Phlebotomus perniciosus. The sequence goes on from CAKKOB020002544.1 coordinate 9,171, forward strand.
TGCACACATTTCCAAATGGAGTGGAATATTTCACGTGCTATCAGAATTTCGAGAAATGTTTATCATTTTATTGATAAGTTAAATTTCTAGGAAATCGGAATTTTTTCGTGAAATATGAGTCATTTCGGATATTTTCAGCTCAAGATCAAAGGTAAAGACTGTTTGTATAATATTATAGCACTGTTGAGAGATTTTATTAAACCATGATTCTCGGAAAAGAGAAAAAAAAGTTGGACTATTAGTTAAAATTTTCAATTTATTGGCAGCTTTTCAAGTCCATTATCTGTATACATTGTATAACGTGCAACATATACATATTCCTATTCTAAAGTGCTTCATGTCGCAGGAAAATTCATACAATAAGAGTTATTGAATAATTTATGGAGATAGCATAATATTGAATTTACTATCTGTACAGCTGTTCAATTTAAAGAATATTGATCTTTCTCGATCGCACACCAACATTTTACTCTGAAATCCTTAAGTCGATGGATTTTTGCCCACAATTAAATCATTCATTGATTTAATACGAAAATAAATCAATTGCAATTTATTTGCAAGAAAACAGTAAATCGCTTATAGAAGCAAGATGATATTGACTTTCTTCTAAAATTGTTAATTTTACAGACAATAAATCTTCTAGTTATTATAAATTTAAATCGCTCTAAATTCCCTACATTATCTGACCTAAAATATATTCTATAGCAAGAAATTCTGAATTACTTAAAATGCAACTCATTCAAAGAACTCGTAACAAATATATCGAAGACTAGCGAGACAAATTGCTCCCATTTAATCATTCTTCCGTCTTCTCCATTACCCGTTACTTCATTATATCTGCCACATTAAATTACTAATATGACACTGCAATATTTCCGATCTCCATGGAATTGAGGTGATCGTGCGATAAGAAGACATATTTAACCCTTGACTTTATGCACGCTGTATCAAATTTGATACACTAATATATATTTCAGGTTATCAGAGCGTTTTTGTTAGCTGTGAACCTTCAGATTTACAGCTCATGATCGGCCTAAAATTATTTCACAATTTCACAATGTGAAATAACAACTTTCCGAAGAGTGGTCTTAATAGATCCTAGGTGTAGCAGGACCCTAGGATATTAGGGTCCAAAAACTGAATTTTAAACCAGCTATTACATATACATATAATTTCTGGTTCTATGGGTTAGAAAAATCTAAATTTGAACTTCTTGATTTAAAAAAAAAAACAGTTTTTTTTTAGGAATAAAAACTCTTCAAAGTCAGACGTGAGCGTTTATTAATTCTCTAAAATTCTCGCGATTGAAGGGTTAACCGTTTAGAATGGAAGCAGTCAAGGGGGAGATATTAAGATTGAAACGGTGTGCACCACTTCCAGCACTTCTATATTTTGTTGAAAAGCTCCCAAAAGCTTTAATTCGGAAGCTTTGATTTTCTATACTAAAGCCTTATAAAGCTATCAACAAGTTTCTAATCAAGCTTTCTAAAATTGTATAAGAAAGCTTTTTGAAATTGTATAAGAAAGCTCCCTGAAGCTTTATATGAAAGCTTCCTGAGGCTTTATATGAAAGCTTCCTGAAGCTTTGTATGAAAGCTTACTGAAGCTTTATATAAAAGCTTCCGGAAGCTTTATATGAAAGCTTCCTGAAGCTTTGTATGAAAGCTTCCTGAAGCTTTGTATGAAAGCTTCCTGAAGCTTT
>CAKKOB020002546.1:0-12507 GCA_918844115.2 Phlebotomus perniciosus
TATGTGTTTAGCTGAGAGAAATTAACATACAGATGCGTCTGAGTGTAAACATAAGCAATGAGGAGGGGATTTCTGACCACCAGCATGTTGTAGAAATGTTACTTTTTCTTTCGCCACTCCAACCGAATCCGATGGTGGGAATTCCTCGTCTGTGTAGGTCATGCTGAATGTCTAACCAACACCATCTGAGAGATTATTTAATTCTCTTTCTTACCGGTGTTCAACACACGGAACTTCGAGAGGGAATTTCTTCGACGCGGTTCCCAAATCAAACGGCCGCACTGAGAGAAATCTATCGATTCGGAATTTTGTTGGGGAAGTATTGAATTTTCTTATCTTATTCCTTATTTTGAATCTAAAGAAGGATTAAATCTAAGTTTTTGAACCGAGAAAGGATTAATCTGAGTACGCCTTAATCTAAATAGGCTTAATTCAAGTCTAAAATACTAATTTTGAGCCTGAATTTGGATAAATGTTAGTCCTTTTCAGGCTAATTTTTAGTCCTAAAAAATATTATATTATTCTGATTTTGAATTGTAAAGAAAAACTATATCCAAGTCTTTCATTCTAGTTTTGTCTAGAATATGATTAGAATTTAGCATGCTCATGCTTAATTTAAACACTTTCTCTTCAATTTATTTGAAATCTTAGAAAATTTTGAAAATACGAATACTAAACACTAAAAATTTCAAGTTATTTTTTCTCAGTGAGAGATCTTTGTTTGCGAGAGAGCGTCTCACCTGGACAGTCTCTCTCGATCTTTGCTTGTGTGCTTACCTGAGCGTCCGGAGTGATCGTCTCTGTGGCCAACAGCATTCTTTTGAGGTGTCTCGATGGAAAAGGTTCATCGTCGGAGATGCTTCACCATTTTTCCACAAATTCTCACCTTACACCGTTGATGATGTCAACGTGTCCAAGAGAGGCAACCGGAATAGATCAAGTCTAGTGCAGTGGTAAATTTAAATAAAACATTTTTTCAGTGAAAGGTCATAAGTTAAACCTTGACGAATTGGTGAAGTGCAAAAAGTTTTCGACAATAAAAAAAAACGTTCAAGTGAATTGAATTACCAACAAGAGTGTTGGCAATATATTGGCCTCTTTTGGACCCTCTAAGTCTCCGTTCGGGCTTCTTGGGGCGAGTTGACTCGAGAAAAATTAGTTAACCGTGCACTGACCTCAATCCGACTCCGCAAGAGACGGGAAATCTTGGGAATCGACAAATGTTATTGTCTCGAGAGTGAGGGAGAAGCAGTGAGCCACAATCTCTAATGAGTCATTGTTGGAAAGTGTATAGAAAAGATTTGCAATAATGTGGTTAAGAGTGTTGGCCATATTTTTGGGACTTAGCTGTGTGGCTGGACAGCTCATCAATAGGATACCCCATTTTATTCCCGGATCCGGAGACATGTCCAGATTCAGTTTGTCCGAAAACACTCCAGTTGGAAGCCCCGTGTACCAATTGAGAGGTTTGTATATGGCCTTTTTTCTTATACTCATGTTCTGCAATTTGCCCATCAAAAAAGATTTTCCACTCCCACAGCAGCTATTAACACGATTGTCTCACCAATTACAGTCACTCCAATTGTCATACAATAGCAACGAAAAATCGCGTGTGAAAATGATTTTCTTTTGCAATGTGAACCTTCTACGAAAAAAATTACTTTCTTCCATCTTCCATGTTGATTTGGAGTTGACGAGAACAAGGGGGAGAAATTTGGGGCAAAAACATTTACACTATTTGCACAAAAGAACTTTCAAACACTCGCATTGAATTTTATTTATCCGGTAACATGATTTTGAAGATTTATTATTGCTGTTTCTTATTTGTGTTTTTTTTTTTCAATTCAAACTTCTTTGCACAAGAATTAGTAGAAAATTTCTAAAAATTACCCATTAATCCCTGAAAATGAATCCGAATCTTTTTTAGAATAATTCAAAAATTTAACCATATTTCTCATTAGGATATCTCGAAAACCTATCTACCGATTTCCTTAAAATTAAAATATGTTGTAGTTGAATAATAAACCTTGAAAAAACCTAAGGATATGTCAGAGTGCCTAATTCGTTAAGATCTTGAAATAAAGCTTTGAATATTTTACCTCATCTATTTTAAAAACTTCCACTTTCTCTCTCGCTCTTACATTTCCTTCCCAAATGTACAACACAAATCCAAACATTATGCCCCTTGGAGGAGAGTCAAAGAACGATATTCTGGGTTAGAGCATGAGTCAATGTTCACAGCATCCACAGAGAAGAAATTCAGATACAAATAACGGGAAGTTGGGTCTCGGGCGTATACATATAAGAAGAATATTTCTGTGTCATGAGAGATTCCATCGTCAATGAATTGTAGCAGCATATATACATAATTTTATTGTGAGAATGAGTTGATATTTTTAGTCTTCCTTTCACTGCAGGTGTCGATCCTGAAGGGAGTGATCTTCGGTACAGCATTTCTGGACCAATTTTCACTGTTGATCGTGACACTGGCGTTGTGCGTCTGCGACAAGAACTCGATCGCGAGACACAAGACGTTGTGGAGGTGATCATTAGCATCACAGGTGGGTAATTTTCCTTATCACCCAGAGTTGTCAAGAGTGCGTTACGCACTTTTCTAGATTGTGAGTATCATGAGACGAGACATTGAGTCAGTTTTGAGGAATGCAGAAATTTCACTTGAACAGGTATTCAATGATCGGTATTCAGGTGTCAATATATGCAAATACTATTCTAATTTAAGTGTTTTTTATTTGATGGTTTTTTTATATGATTATTGCTAAGCCTTGATTCACTAGAATTTCAAAGACTGATTTAATTTAATATTATAACAAGTCATCTTTCTTGCAAATTTGCTTCACCGAATAATCACTTCTTTTACATAATTCTTAACTTACTCTTTGTATCATTTCCTCAAGATCATAATCTCAATATCTCATCATTCCATCCATGCCTAATCTATCCAGACATCAACTCTAATTACGAATAGTGGTAATTTTCTCATTGTAATTATTCCTCCGATGCATGATATGAATTGAAAGTGATTGAACCCCTTTCTCTCGGTGATTCTTTTTCCATTTAAATGCAAATAACATGAGATTGCCATCTCAGTGAAAACTCATTGACCGACACCCCGAAGCAAAACCACTAATTGTATCCTCTTTTCGCTTTCCCAGACGAAGGTGTTCTCGGCACGGAGCCCAACACTGTGTCACTGAGGCGAGAGATCCCCGTTCGGGATTACAATGATAATCCGCCAATATTCACGGGACGACCATATTCAGCGTCACTGAGTGAGTCAACCCCTGTCGGAAGTGTGGTGATCATCACCCCAGCGATCACTGTCACGGATCGTGATGAGGGGATAAATGCCGATGTGACCATCTCGTGCTTCTCAGAGACCTCAATGGACACCTACAGTGTCTGTGATGTCTTCAGTGTGACGACAGAGAGGAATGCTGAGGGAAATTTCTCAGCTACAATTACTCTGATCAAGCCACTGGACTTCGAAACGCGTCCATCATACCTTCTGACGCTGAAAGCGAAAGATGGAGCATTTTCTAACCCATTGACTGCCCTCGCGAGCGTGGCGATAAATGTCATTGATGTTCAAGATCAGCCTCCAGTCTTCATAAATGCTCCCTATTCGGCTACAATAGCAGAAAACACTCCAGCGGACACCTCGGTTATGACCATCAAGGCTATGGATGGGGATACAGGAAGTCCCAGACAGATCATGCTGACCCTGGATCGGGAGAAAAACCATCATTTCCGGTTGGAATCAACAGGAGATGGAGAGGCTGTCTTAATGACAACGGAAGCGCCTCTGGATCGAGAAGATCCTGATGTCCTGCAAAACGGTGGGGTCTACACGTTCAATATCAAAGCCACTGAACTCATTAATGGTCAGGTTCCTGGAGATGAGACCCTGACTCAAGTCACAATAGTCCTAACTGATGTAGATGATCATCGGCCGAAATTCAATGCCCCAGAATTTGATATTGAAATCCCTGAGAATCTGGATTACGATACGCCCCTTCCCGGACTTTCAGTGTACGTCATAGATCCAGATCTAGGACCCAATAGTCGCTACAATCTCTCCCTGGAGAACGTGAAGAATTCAGAGGGAGTCTTCACAGTCAATCCAACTTACGGTGAAGGAAGAACACCTCTTGTGGTGAAAGTGATAAACCCTAATCGTTTGGATTACGATGTCTCCAATAAGGACCTGAGGACCCTAGTCTTTGACTTGGTAGCTTCAGTTAAGGGGGAGAAACAGGCATCTTCGAGAGTGACGATCCACCTTCAGGATGCCAACGACAACGCCCCTGTATTCACCGACACCAGCTTCCATTTGAAAGTGGAGGAGAACGCCAAGGTTGGGTTCCAGGTGGCTCAGATCCAAGCTTCGGACAGGGATTCGGGAATCAACAAAAAGTTAAAGTACATCCTTAAAGGCTTTGGATCTGACAATTTCTATACAGATCCCGAGACTGGAGGAGTCTACGTGAAGAAGAATCTGGATTATGAGGAGCAGAAGAGCTACAGCATGGCCCTAGCAGCTGTGGATGGGGGTGGATTGGAGACCAACGCTAATCTCTTTATTGATGTCATTGACTTGAATGATAACTACCCGGAATTTGAATCCCTGGAGTACACCAGAACCATCCGGGAAGGAGCTACTGAGTTCGAACCTCAGTTCTTCGTTCGAGCAACGGACGTTGATGGACCAAGTCAAGGTGGGGGAAGGATAGCTTACTCCATCGAGGCTGAGAATAGCATATCAGGAAGAGTATTCAACATAGATCGGGATACTGGGGAAATAGGAATCTTAACCCACGTGTCATCGATGGACACAGAAAGAGGTCAGTATGAATTGGTAGTCGCTGCAACGGACTACGGAAAGCTACCCCTAAAAAACACAACCAGGGTTCTAATTCGCGTGGGAATCTCTGGTAATCAACGACCCATCTTCAAGGGTCACTTCTCCTCCCTTCATACCGCGATTCCCGGACCACCCAGCTATAGGGTGTCCATCCCTGAGAATGCAGAGCCAGGATCCAATGTCACAACCGTGTCTGCTTCCGATCCCGATGGCATTGATGCATTGTTACAGTACAAAATCGTTGGAGCGAGTGATAATTTTGAGATTGACGAAGACACTGGTGTCTTAACAGTATCCACACAAGCGAGACTGGATCGTGACTCGAATGCCGATAGTTATACAATTGTTGTGAATGCCATTGATGCGGGCTTCCCAATTCCCGAAACGGCAACGGCCACTGTTTACGTGAAGATACAAGATGTTAACGACAAGCCACCCAAGTTCAAGCAGCCTAATTATTCAGCGTATGTATCGGAGAGGGCAGAAATTGGGAGCAAAGTGCTAGATGTTACAGCAACGGATACTGACTTGAATTCTGATCTTGAGTATAGCATTGTTGAGCCGATCAGGGCGACATCGAAGACGGGCTTGCAGCTCACATCGACCCAAACCTTTGACTATAAGAATGCCTTTAGGGTGGATCCTAGAAATGGGAGTGTTTTCGTTAACTCTTCTCTGGACTACAATCTGGCTTCGGTGATAATCCTAACAATCAAGGCGCGAGACATGAAGGCAGAGTATAACGTTGAGAAGCAAGTAGCAACAACTGAGGTGACGCTCTACATACAGTCATTTAAGGACACTAATCCTGTGTTCAAAAATAAGGGATGGACCAGCACTAGACCCGTAATTTACAAGAATGTTAAGGAAGAAATGCCTATAGGGAGTATTTTATTCACTCTCATGGCTGACGATCCGATCACTGAGGAGGCTATTAAGGACTTTGAAATCGTCTCTCCGGACTTGGGCGGGTATTTCGGGATAACTGGACAAACTGGAGATATTCTCCTTAAGAAGCGTCTCGATTACGAGAACCTAACCACTCCTTATGTCCTCTTCAGCGTCAGAGCCACCAGCAAGGATCGTCTCAGGAGCACAATTACGAATGTTAACATAACAGTCCTGAATGTTAACGACAACAATCCGACGTTCTCAAGCAAAATCTACAAGGCAACCATCATGGAATCTGTGAAATTTCCAGAGAAGATTGCAACAGTTCTAGCCAGGGATAATGATGCTGTCCTAACTGAGAGAGACGAAGTCAATGGATACCACAAGATAAGCTACTCAATAGCTGGTCAACATTCTCAATTCTTCACCATCAACAGCACAACGGGAGAGATTGTCGTTGCTGCCAATCAAACCATTGATCGAGAGAAGCAATTTGTTCTCAAATTTACCGTCCAGGCAGAAGATGCTCCTGGGAAGCCATCAGAGTCCCGGAAAACCATCTCAGATGTGGTCATCGATGTCTTGGATGTTAATGATAATCCTCCAACTTTCACACTGAAGTCCTACAGCGCTGTTATCCCTGAAAACGTCCCTATAGGCTCTCAGGTGATCAACATTTCAGCCTCGGATCCGGATGAGGGACCTGGAGGGGAAATCCGATATGATCTGCTGAATGAGGGTGAAGCCAATGGTCTGCTGAGGATCAACCCAATCACTGGGTTGATTGAGACGAAAATTCAGTTGACGGGGAAGGGTCGATCGGAGCCCTATCAGCTGGTGATTCGGGCTCAGGATAATGGGGGTCAAGTGCCGAAGCAGGAATCTCTCTACAGCGACGCCTTCTTCACCCTCTACATCGGGGATGTGAGTGCCAATGATGGAATCCCCTTCTTCATAGCACCCCATGTGGGTCAGATTGCCAATGTGACGGAGGTGAGTGATCAATTATGAGTACCTTCCTCATCCATCAATGTCATCAATCAACATTCAAGAGTCCCACTCACATAAACTTCATCCGCGTGATGGATAACTCATGATGAGGACTTAATAAGAGCCAGTGATTTTAATATCTGGATTGATGGGCTTTTTGCGCAAATTGTTGTTGATTAATTGGATTAGCTTCTGTCGTCGTTTATTTGGGCTATTAAAGTAATTGTTTAGCTCGTAAAAGAATTTGAGATAAGCATTATCCGGTTGATCCGGTTAATGAGTCGAGTTAGAGTTTCATGAATTTCCGCACATTAATTACGCAATTAATGTACAAAATGGGAGGGATTGAATTTCGAGAAAGTCACTAAAGTTGAGACTGATGTTAGGTAAACTTGCTATGTATTAAAACAAGCTTTAAATATTATGAAAAAAACTCGATTTTTCTTTTTAAAACTAGGTTCTCACTATCAAATTAGTTTCAAATATTTGGACAAAATGGTTTTTATATATAATAGTTTCGAACTTGTGCTAGACTTCAGCTTTAAGTCAGACTGAGGCTTAATGCTATATCTAAGCTTAAAGATAAACTTAAGAATTAATTAGCTTCAATCTAGGCCTAAGCTTTAAGTTAGACTTAAGCTTCAAGTTACTCTAAAAAAATGGTTTGTGAAAATTTGTAAAAGATGATCATTTCGGAAGATAAATTTGAAAATAACATAACATTGGTAAAAGTTTGTTATTAGTTTGTAATAAATTGTAAAATTAACAAATATTTAACAAAAATTTACAAATTTTGAACAACAAGTTTGTTCTTTCCAATTTAACAAACTTGTTACAAAGTTTTACAAACAGTATAAAAGTTTGTCATTCCTATTTGTTTGTACAAATTTATTGAATAACAAATTTCATTGAACAACAATTTACAAATTCGAACAATAAGTTTTTCAACAACGTTGGTAAAAGTTTGAAAAAATTCGTAAAATTCAGATCAACAAACATTTTACATAAAGTTTGTAAAAGTTTGTAAAAAGATGGGTAATTGAGTGTTCCAACAAAATGTTTCTTAAAAGTGGATATGTTTTTGTTAAAACTTGATATTTCGAAAATTACAAATTCTTACAAAATGTTATAAATTTTCTGTAAAAAGGTTGTGAATTTAGAAATGACAAACTTTTTACAAAAAATTAACAAATTTTGACAAACATTTTTTAGAGTAGTTTTAAAGTTTAGGTTAGACTTAAGCTTTAGGCTTGCCTTATGCTTTAAACTAAGCTTGAGATTTAGGGTTCAATTTCAAATAAGAAACCCGGATAAATTTTAAAACAATAAACCAATCAATATCGACTTTCTTTCCAGAATGCAACAATTGGTTCCCCTGTTTTCCAAGTCATTGCTAGTGATCCCGATAGTCCTGCAACTCCTAGTGGGATGCTTCGCTTCAAGATTCAGAATGATACCGACGATGCTAAAGCGTTTAGGATCAACAGTAAAACCGGCCTAATAAGCACAACTCAACCCCTGGACAGAGAAACCCAATCAGCTTACAGTGTCATAATAGTCGTTGCGGATAAAGGAGATCCCCCTCAAGCCTCCACAAGAGTCCTCAGGATAAATGTCTTGGATATTGATGATCACAAGCCGAGATTTGTTAGAGAGATTCACGCTCAGCCGTTTGAGATTGAAACGGCGGAAGAGCAAGTGTTGGGATCAATTGTGGGCAACATTTCCGCTGTGGATGAGGATATTGGAGAGAACGGAGCTATTGATTATGAAATCATTGATGGGAATCAGGAGAACCTATTCAAGATCTCCCGGACTGACAATAACACGGCAATGATCCTGGTTAATGGGAGACTAGATAGAGAATCCGTTGAAACTTACCTCTTAACGATTAAGTGCTTTAAGTTCACTAGCAATTCCAGGATCGCGAGGAAGCCCTATAATCCCTACGAGATGTCTGAGATTCAGATTCTCATCAAGATTCGGGATGTGGACGATCATCTACCGGAATTCCATCCGGCGAATCAAACTCTTGGGGTTCGACATAATGTCCCAATAGACATGGGCTTACTGACTGTTGAGGTCACGGACAGAGATCCAGATGCTCTCCCAGTGAGACTGGAGCTGGTCAACGTGACCTATACTCCTCAGTTCTACAAGAGGAGCAACAAATCCCAGAACCTACGCAATCTGTTCTCCCTGGACAACCAAACCGGAGAACTCCGGACGATCAACACGCTGAATGACTACGTTGATGGCTTCTTCGAGATCACCATCAGAGCCAACAATTCCAACTCCACCGACAGATTCACCGACAATGTGGTGAAGATGTTCATCATCCGGGATAAATCTCTGCTGAGATTTGTCTTTGCTAAACCTGCCGTGGAGGTGCGATCCATGATCCAGGAGTTCAGCAGACTTGTCCAGGAGAAACTCTTATCATTTGCTCTGGAGCTTCACGTCTTCGATACCCACGTTCTCTCGAAGGCTGATCATAGTCTGGACTTCAGCTCAACCAGTTGCTGCTTCCAACTCACTCGCCACGGATCAGCTCTTCCCCCCAATGAGATGCAGAAGATCATGGACTCTGACGAGGTCAGGGATCTCCTGACTCCCACTTACGTTGAGTATTCAGTGTCGGCGGTGGATTCCTGCGCAGTGAAGAGGAATCCGGCAACAGGGAGTCTTATGGCTTCCTCAGGAACTTGGCTGGTGATCCTCGCGGCTCTCATAGGCGTGGCGGCTCTCATAGCGACCTGTACGTCGTTCTGCCTGTTCAGAAGGTAATTAAGCAATTTGTTCACGCCTTTTAATGCAGAAGCTGTGATTAATTCAGAAACAGAAAGATTTCGTGGAAAATTCTCATTATTGTTGATTCTTTGCAGATTCAAGGTGCAGACAAAGAGATTTCTAACACCGCGTGTGCCGCCTGAGCCATACGGCGCCGGGGCCCCTGTTCTCTATGGGCCATTCTGAGTCATAATGCCACCAAATGTGATTTAATGTGTAAAAGTGTGAGAGTGAAATAAAAAATGTGCAAGAGTAATTCACTTGCCGGTAAACGTACAAAAGTTTCTTAATTATTTGTTGATGCTAAATTTAAAAAGATCTTAAGAAGCTTTAAAAAAATAAAAGTTTTAAAATGAATCCAGAAACTTTAAAATTCCTATTCAAAGCTCTAAAAATTCTTAATGAGGTTCATTTTTAGGAAAGGTTTAAAAATGATTTAAAAACTAAAAAGCTTCAGTGAAAGCTCTAAAAATGCCCCATAATCCCCAAAAGAGTTTCAATCAAGGGGCAGATATTATGGTAAAGAAACGCATTCCACATTTTGTTGAAAAGATCCTAAAGCTTCAATTCGAAAGCTTTGAAAAGTTTTCATCCTTAAACAATATTTCCTATACAATGTATTCTAAAGCTTTTTTTGAGAAACCTTTTAGAAAAAAGAAAGCTTTCTAGAGTTTTCTAAAATGGGTCTCTAAAACTTTTTTACCAAAGTTTCTAAAGCTTTTTGAGAAAACTTTCTAAGAAAGATTTACACAGCTTTCTGAGAAAGTTACTCAAAAAAAAGCTTTTCAATAAAAGCTTTCAAAGAAAGGTTTCCAAAGCTCTCTATAAAAGCTACAAGAAAATCTGTAAAAGTTCTCTAGAATTTTCAAAAGCATAGCGAGAATTTTAAAAGAACTAAAAATCACCTAGATTACATTTTTCAAAGTTTAAAAAATTCCTTAAAAGCTCCAGAATATTTTCAAAATCTTCAAAAAACTTTCAAAGATCTTCCCAAAGCTCCTGATCTTCCTTGACAGCTTTCAAACTTCTCAAAGCTCACACGCATTCCCATTCAAATGTACACCACTTATGACGATATCTCCCCCTTTATCTTCATTTGAATTTATGAAAACTCAAAATTCTACTAAAGAATTAATAATAAATTTTTCAATTGACTGAAGCCTTTTCTTTCAAAATCAAAGCTTTTTTTCATTTTTGTACATTTTCCGAAAATCAAATCCCCTTGAACTTATCACTCACAAATATTCGACAGTGCCATCAAACGCGACAAGCAGTGATAAGAGCGTTTCGGCGTGTAAATCAATAAATCAATCACATGTCAAGCAAACCGCCTTATCCGCAGTGATGAAGGATTAGGAATTATTCACGCGATACCAAAAAATTGAATGTAATCTCTTGATCTTGTCATCATTCGACACGACTCGTTGAAGAGTGTTTGAATTTTAAATCCTCACCCCTCTCTGATGTGGTGTGTTAGAAAAACAATTTTTTAAACCCCTTCTTGAATTTTCCAACCCTTCTGTTACACTGGCAATTCGCTCTGGTTGGCATTTTTTTTTTGCCCAGACAACAAAGTTCAGTGTATCTTTTTTAACTTAAGCCATGTAATGATGGATTTAAAATGCAGTGAATAGGGATTTAACCTCCTGTGTTATTGAGGATTTCTGGGAATTATTTGAAATATTTTCACGCAAATATTTGCCAAAGGGTTTTTCTTAAGTTAAAACTGGAGAGACAACATTTTCCACCCTCTGACCATCGAGGAGGCTCAACAGCAAACATCGCGACATTAAACATAAATTTTAAAGAGAAACTCCTCAGCATCTAGGGTGAGGATATATGTGAAAATGATTATGCCCAGAGAGAGGTTTTCGTTATTTTGTCACTCCATGAGGAGGAAAAAGGGTGAACGTACCAGCCGAGAGAGAGAAAGGAAAGGTAATTCAATTCAAAGAACAATGCACTTCATTTTTGCTGTGCAATGCCGAGGGGCAATTTATTTGGTTGCTCGTGGCAGAAGCAACTATAAATTACGAGATGGTGTGTCAGAAATTAATGAATTGACAACACTTGAGTCATTTGAATAACAATAGACGATCGAAGAAGAGGAAAAATCACCAATTACCAACTGAAATGCAGAAATGTGTGACATGGAAGAGGATTGCTTAATGACTCTCACTTCTTCACAGGAAATTTAAATATCGCCAGGCAAACAGCAATATTTACTGTTTGTGCACTGAGAAAAATTATTGGTTAAAATTTACTTAAAATTTAAGGTATAAAAATTTCTTAAAAATGTTATGGAAGATGAATAAATTGTGTTTTTAGGGATTTTATTTAAATAATTTATATTAGAAAAGTGATTAAGATATTTTTTAAAATTTTAAACTAATCGCTTTAAACGTTTAAACTAAAAAATAATAAGTTCGAGTCTGTTGCGGACTAAATTTAAGTATAAAAACTGCTAAATTCAAGTCTATATTTGGAAAAATATTGAGTCCTAATGAAAAGATTAAGATATATACCTAGTTTATAATATGTGTTATTCTTGAGTCGAATGAGGATAAATGTAAAACCGTTTTGTTATAATATTAAATCAAACAAAGTAGAACAAAGACTAATTCCAAGCCTATGAGCTCAATTTCTTTGCATAAAGATAAAGATTCAAAAGATTCAAAATAAAGATTTCAAGATTTTCGACTTGAAACGCAAATAACCTTATTTTTCGCAAGCTTTTTAGACTTCAAGATCTAGACAAAACCTTAATTTAAGATCAAGGCAAAGTTTTAAATCAAGAACTAGACAACGTCTTAATTCAGGATTAAGGCCTAGTCCTAATTCAAGATTTAGACAAAGCCCTAATTCAGGATTAAGGCTAAGTCTTAATTCAAGATCTAAAAAAAGCCTTAATTAAAGATCTAGACAAAGCCTTAATTCAAGATATAGACAAAGCC
>CAKKOB020002547.1:0-12498 GCA_918844115.2 Phlebotomus perniciosus
AAGAATGATATTGTATGTTTGAGATGAGAAGAGTTCCTAATGGAACAGGTTGATTATTAAATGCCAGAGATATGCGATATGAATAGTAATCTCTGTTCTATCAGAGATCTCTGTTCTAGGTTAGATCTACTTTTGCATATCATTCTTGCAATAAACCGTATGTTACTTTTTAATCATAAAACTCAGTTAGAAATTAGAAAAGATTGTTATACCAAACCAAGGGGGAGATATTGGGGTTAAAAAGGCGTATACACCACTTCAAACACTTTTATATTTTGTTTGAAAGTTTCCCAATAATTCCGGTACTTCCGTAGTGTTGGAAGAAGCTTTAAAAGAAAGCTTAAGAGAGCATTAAAGAGAAGTTTAATAGTTTTAAAGGGAAGCTTTAATAGAAGCTTTGAAGAGTTTTGAAAGGAAGCTTAATATATTTTTGAAGGTAAGCTTTAATGAAAGCTTTGAGGAGCTTTCGTAATCTCTTAGGAAAGCTTTAGGAATATTTGTAAAAGCTTTCAAAAACTCCAATCAAAGAAATATCGATATTCAAGAAGCTCCAAATCTTATAAAATGTATCAAAAAGTTTATAATTTTCCCTATGTCTTTTTAAACTCTACTTTACATTAATTCAAAATTTCTGCGGACGATAGCAATTTGAGAAAGCTTTGACTTAGTAATTTATCCAAGTTTAAATGTTTTCTTTGGAAGGTTTTAAAATTTTGAAATCTCCTTGGATGCTTAAAAAAATTAGTATTTAGCACTTCCACTTCCAAAAATGCTAACTTCCATTCAAGTGTACACCACTTCTCACCATAATTTCTGTCCCTTGTACCAAATGAAAGAAAAAAAACTTTCTAAGCAAATTTTTGAGTTAGCCTTGAACCGCAACGTTCTGAAAGTGTTTCTTTTTCGTAAGCTGAATTATGAAAATAGCGTCATACGCGATCTATCGGTCCTCGAAACGTGAAAAGGGTTAAAGGGTAAGGCCCCCAATGATTCGTCTGAAACCACAAATGGAAGAATTAACAATCGTCACCATTTATATTTCTTGATATTTGGTTCAATGAACTACCACAAGAGATGAATAGGAATCCAAATTTGATAGTTAATGACTTATTGCTGTGGATGACGATCAACTCTTCCGGCCGTGCTCATGATGCTGCTGCCAACTAATGATGATGATCATGATATTGTGGATCTGTTTCTTGCATCTTCCACTCGCTGTTCGGGGCGTCCGGACAAAATTGTGCAAAAGACTCATATGAGGAGCCTTCGGAGTGACAATGAGAAGAAAGACAATTGAACAATGCGGAAGCACGAGAGTAACTTTTCCTCACGTGTGACAATCAAAATTATCTCCATCTGCCAGTTACTATGAGTATGGCTACCTCTTTCTCTGCATCCAACGTGCTCAGCATGCAAGGGAATTGTTGTATGGAGCAACAATCTATGATCTGTCTGCGTATTTTGCCACAAAATCTTGCCTTCTGCACAAAAGTGTGGGATTTAAATAAATAATAATTGCCAGTTGAGAGTTTCACAAATAGTCGCCGTTTTATTTATTCACCGTCCATTTATCAATTCGTTCTGCCTCCCCATTGTCCGCCCGTCTCTCCGTCCTCCTTGGCCGCGGCGATCAGCCTCACGAGACACACGACAAGATGTGCCATTCTCGCATCTCGAGAAACCCATAGAGTGCACTTTAGCGAAAATTCCTCGATAAATATATGCATCAATCAAATTCAGGCAAAGAAGTGCATCATGATTGTGCCTTGAGAAAGAGTTGCTCGCGAGCGCGATAATATGCGCTACATCGTCCATTAATTTCATCCCCCACTTTTTGACTCTTATAACTTCTCCATAAACCACAGATATTGTGATTTTGCCACCAAAAGAAGTGATCTTATGGGTGTAGGAATAAATTGAGTCTCATCAACGCCTAAGAATCCCTGGAATAATAAGCCAAAGTGACCTTTTATTGCCTTTTTTCTTTAATGTATTACATTTTCTATTTTATCTGAGCTGGAAGACAGATTTTCCGCCAGTCATAAAATTCCCGTCTGCCAGCATCTTGCAATCACAATTGCTCGCTTTTTCGGATCTCTCACGTTGAAACCGAATCCACACTGGCAAGTACCATTTTATTGACACCCACACGGATCGCCTCGCCACCGCATTGTCGCCAAGAATCTCGCCAGACTCTCGCGATCTCTTTCGTGCGCGCAAATCAACTGATCAATTGCTGTGCACCTCATGGCCACATAAAGAATGGTACAATTTCAGTGTGGTTGGCATTGAAAGGAGGTAATGTGGCCAGAGAACACATTATAAAATGCTGGCCACTCGCAATTCACACTGCGTTTGACGAATTGAGCAATTTTATCGCCAGAAACTTGAAAATCAATCAATACCTACTGAAAGATTGCAATGTGGATAAATTTAAGATTTGGGACTGAATTGGAAAAAATTGGTTTTTCTGAAAGTCTCCTTGAAATTTTTCTTACTTAAAAATGCAAAAGATAAACACGCACGTCAATTGGTAAGCCAACAAACAATTTTTTCAAGGTTTCGTAAAGTCTTTGGTGCTTCCTTGTATGCAAATTGAGTGGAGGGAAATTTATTTTCTTTTGAAGATCACTGAGTGAAATATCACAATAAATTGTAAATCTTTATCTTCGTAGCAATATGAGGAACATTCAATGATGAGTTTGGAAATTACTCTACATAAAGTTTTAATAAACTTCTCTCGTAATGCGAGAGAGCTAATTTCAGTGGAAATTTATTGGCCAGTTAAAAAGATTTTCATTCAATTTTTTAAACTGAACCTTCATCCGTTGTCCGGGTTGTCCGCAATAAATTACAGTCGAGAAAACTCTTGTAACATTTGGTATATAGGTACCTTTAATTGATGGGATATAAATGTCCTGACGACTTAAAGATAGAATGCTCGTTAAATATTTAAATATTCTTCCTGGAAACACGTCTTTGGGTGAGATAACTCAAGACAATACTTATACAGAAACATCTTAATCATCTGTATGAATCTTTACAAAGTCTCCCAGACATAAATAAATCATCACATAATTAAAAGAAATGTTTACTGAAAAGAAACCACAATTTTAGCAAGTTTCGCGCAGCATAAATTTAAATTTAAATAGTGATAAAAAAGACAATCAGTAAATTTATTGTGGCTCTTCAACGCTCACCACAATGCATGTCTGCAAAATATGATCATGTATTTTTTGCGATAACAAAAGAGTAAAAAGAACTATGGTTGCAGAAATCGGTACAACTCTGCAACCACAGCTTCCTGAACAAATTGTCGGGCGCGGACAAGCACTTCTCTCGGTGGTCTCCAGGAAGAACAATGGACATCAATGCTCAAGTGCACGAGAAACCCGTTATTCGCATCATTCTCTTTTTTTTTCGTATCTCTGCAATTTCCTTTTGCACAGCATAAATTTGCCCTCTCCGCCAGCAACAAATAGCTATGCATTAAAATTATGCATCACTTTATGCAATAGATCATTTTAGTCTCTTTTTCGCGCGCATTTCCTCGGACAATTGCACTTCGCGCTTCGCGGCGAGTTCAAGCGAAGACTCTGTGTATAAAATCTGCGAGAAAGATTAGTGTCTTCGCTTACACGGATAAAAATTGCGGTATTTTGTCCCTTTTTTGAGGCTTTCTTTGAAGATTGAGCAAAAAATCTTTGTAATTTTATTACTTGCTGAATACTGATCAATAAATTTGGAGGACTTCACAAGCAATAACATGACAAATCAATCATTTTGTAACTGTGTATGGGGAAGGTGTCTTAGCTAAAATAAATATTCCGTTTCATCTGAGAATATTCTCTTTATTGATCCAAAATTGAAACTCCTCAAATTAGGGTTCCTACTAAACCCTCTCAGGGAATACCATTTGCGTCCCACCTCAACTGATAAAATGTAAACAGCAGACTTTCCTTTTTTTGTAACAAAATATACATCTCCCTTCATGCTGATACGCAGTGCTTGGGCATTCTCGGGATCAATTGTGGAACTTCTGGACGTGCCTCGCGAGTGAGTGGGGACTCTTGAAGATATTGAAGCAGAAATGGCACACAAGTTTCATCATTGCATTCACATTATCAACAACACCCGCCATGCCCGCGCCGGCGTTCACCGGGAAAGCTGAGTGATGGAAGTTTGCGACATGCTGACCTCTCGGAGGTGTTGAGAGTGAATTTCGGAGATCCTCGCACTTAATCTAAAGAAATTTTTGTCACACATTCATCATCATTTTTTTTTTGTATTTTTTTGATGCGAAATCAGTGAATGGAGAAAAAAAAAGAGACATTCTGTCAGTAAAATACTTTCACTCCTCATCACTATATCACCTGCATATCGAGTTCCGTTTGAGCCTTTCGCTCCACATGTTTTCGCACATCCTCCGACATGCTAAGCATCTCAGACACCGACAACACTTTCCTGCCACCCACGGACTGCTGATCAGCCGATCCACTCGCCTGCGCCGCCACCATTCCACCCGCCGCGGCGGCCACAGCGGCAAACTGGGTGGCAAAGTTGAGACCGACGTCAGTCATTGCATTCTTTCCCGCGCCACCAGCCTTCATCTGCTCCAGCAGACTGAGATCCATTTTGCTGCGCTTTGTGGCATTCTTTACAATTGACAACCCATGGACACTCCTCAGGTGCTCATTGAGGGCGTCCGCGTCACCGAAGCACTCATCGCAACTCTCAAAGTAGCAATTGTACTTTCCCGATGCTGCCGATCTACAATAGGACGACACTTTCAGCCTTTGAACGAGAGGCGAACATTTCAATGTCTCAACATCAACTCTTTCTACAATCTTTTGTGGTTGGTTTTTAGTGGTTTAGTTTAAATAATAAAAAAGACAAAGTGAATATTAGGAGATTTTTAGCAAATGTATGAAAGGTGATTAAATTTAATTCAACTGATTTAAATTTTAATTTAATCATACTCTGTTGGTGGCGACCAGTCGAAAAAGCATCTGGCAAATGTTTTGATGTTTCGGAGAGAATAAAAATGTTCAGAAACTCTCACAGATCTGAGTGATATTTTTTAGCAAGTCATATCCTGTTACTTATTCCTGCACATTTCGGTATTTTGAGTAAGGATATGTATTTAAGGAAAGAATCCAGCCAGATCAAAGAATCTGGCTTTAAGATTAACCCTTTGAGGACCGTTGAGTCGTAAAGTAATTAATATTTTCCCATGCTCTATTACAGTGTGTGATATGGGAAAATATATGAATGAACTGCCCAACTTGCCCCTAATATAAAAATATTGATTAGATCTCCGGCTTTGCCTGAAAAATTATTAGGTAGGTATATTCGGTTGCAATATAATTTTGCTAACGAAATTTTTTGCATTTTCTAACATCTTCCAGTTTGATTTCTTTCAAAATTACTTCTAAATCGTAAAATAGACTTTACATACATCTGAATAAATTAGCAAAAGAGAAAAATTAATAATAAATTCATCAATTTTCCAGAATACGCAATTCTTGCATTTTCAACAATTTTTTTCCTATGTTTTCCCAATGTCCTGAATAGTTTAAAAGAATTCCGGTTAATCTACATACAATGTCTTACTAATACAAGAAATAAAAGCACTGATCAACTCAACAATGGCCCACGACGCCGAGGTCCTCAAAGGGTTAACTTCCCAGAATCCTTCTGCAAAATAATTTACCTATTTTATTATCACTAATCTCACTAATCCCTCTCCTCAGGATACAGCGAGTTGAAGCACCATGGATTATTCAGACAACTTTATATTCAAGGATTCGGTGCTTTAAAACAAGCAGAAGTGGGAAATTTCTTCTGGAACTTCTGAGACCTAAAAGCGACGAAGCAACAGAAATTCCAGATCATGTGGGTCTGAAAATTCTCAAATCAATGCGAGACTCAATGCGTGATAATCTTAAATTAAATTTTCATCTTACCGACAAAAAGGCTTATGATCTTTGATGAGGGAACTGTCTGGAACATTAAGGAAGGAATTTGGCAAGTCCTTGCTCCCCGTAATTCACCAAAGCCATCAAAGCACTATTTCTATATATAATATAACTGATCGCCACCAGTTGGTTGAATTAAATTAGTCAGCAGATTAAATTTAATCGGTGGTTATTGATTGATTTAAAAAATCAATTCAAAAACTGTTAAAAATTATTTTCTCCTTATATTTTTCTCAATCAATGTAAAATGATTTTTACTGCAAAAATAGAACAAAAATCTACGTGAAAATTGAAGGAAATCCTCACCTTTTCACAGATATTCGCTTAGGTTGATTCGTCATGGAATGGTGGGCCTGCATGTGGCGCGTCAGGTGGTGCTTCACTGTGAATCCCTCATTGCATCCCTCCATCGGACATGTCATATACCGTCCGTCTATATGGCGCTGGATGTGCTTCTTGAGCAGCGGCTCCTGATTGAATGCGGAGCTGCACATTGTGCACTTGTATCGATACTCCTCGTGCATCTTCATGTGATGCTCCAAATGGACAAATTGCACAAATTTCTCTTCGCACCTGCCACAAGCGTAGGGGAACTCCATGCCGTGCGTCCGGAGATGCTGCTGCAGGTGGGATTGCTGTTTGAAGGTCTTCTCCGGGCAATGGGGGCACATAAAGCCCCGAATGCCCGTGTGCAGGGCCAGATGCTGATTCAGCTGACTCACTTGGATGAATCGCCTCGGACACTGATTGCACACATATTGCTGAATCTTGTGATGGGTCTTCATGTGATTATTGAGATTCGTCACTTGGGCAAAGGATCGCCCACATTCTGGCTCAATGCACACAAATGGCCGTTCTCCCGTGTGAAGACGTCGGTGGTTGTTCAGATTTGTCACCTTTAAACCATCAGAAAACCTCCATTATAGTCTCTCAAGACATCAAGAATCTCTATGAAACTCACTTGAGTAAAAGCTTTTCCGCAATCAATGCAAACGTATGGCCTCTCGTTTGTATGAATCCTCTCATGATTTCGCAAATTGGCTGCTTGAGTGAATCCTGGGTAGAATAAAAAAGAAAAAAAATCATTAGCCTCACAGTTTTGCCCAGAAACTCTTGGCTATGAGAGTATAGGAAGACACAAAACTGGTTTCCTCCGCATCATAAAAAAAACATGCGTGCGATTCTTAATAAAAACAAACAAACACGCATTTTTTTGTAGCTATCTAGTTATAGTGAATGCAAGAATATATCTTACCTTTCTGGCAAAATGAGCACACGTATTTCTTCTCTGCCGAGTGATTCCTTATGTGATTCAGGAGGGATGATTTTCTCCCGAACGTCTTGGAACAGAGTGGACAGGAGCCCTCTTCGCCGAACAGAAGCTCATTCTGAAAGATAAAAAGAATGAATTATGCAAATTAATGTCGTTTGATAGAGGAAAATTTAGTTATGGACTCACATCAATGTTTTGAAGAGTCTGTTCCAGATCGAAGGGAAGCTGAAAGAGTAAAATAAATAAATTATTTTTAATATAAATATCCCAGCAAAGACTATCGTACTTTTCAGGCAACTCTTTATTATTCTTCTGATTAAAATCAAATGCTTTTGAAGAGTTGTTGAATTCTTCAAAAATTAAACAATCCACCCAATATTTTTGCAAAAAAAGAATCAAAAAGGGTTTTTATTTTCGCGCCAAATACTCTTCATGCAAATTCCTCTCCCACAGCACTACAAAATCCCATTAATAGCATTGTTCTGTGGCCAATCGCGCCTCATAAGTAACTGCCCAGAGAAAATCCACAAACTAATGCAGCGAGACAAAGCGAGTGAGAGTTTATAAATATTCCTCCTCGCGAAGGGAAGGAATTTCTATCGGCGCGTCTGTGTCTCTCCTCATCTCTCCAGCTCCACTATTCATAGTCGTTTTTGCTGGGCAAAAACCCGAGACACAAAATGCACTGCGAAGCGCTTCATTGCAGAGCGAATTGCAATTGGCGCATTCCACGGAGGGCAAAATAGACGAGAGAGAGACTTACATTTTCGTGCTTTTTGGGCGCCTGCAGCATCTGAGGAGGTGGCTGTACTTCCTGAAAGTGATCAGAAAAAAAGGGCGGAATATGATCAGAGAGAGAGAGAGAGAGCCTTTGGGAGGACATTTTAAGGATAATCCACTCACAGTCACTCCGTTCATATTTGGCGGCGGATGATTCGACGTGGGTGTTGCGGGTGTAAGATGTGGGATTCCTGTGGCGTCCGCGACGCCTCTTGGCTGACTTGCGCTGGAGAGCGGCCCCTTCACGGCCAACTGCTCTGAGCACTTGAGACACGACGGAATGGGATAGCCCGGAACTTGGTACAACTGCTGAAAGAAGACACAATCACACAAGAAAACCACTGAAAACTCCTCTTTCCCAAAACACACAACAATTTTCCCTCCCCGGATCACAGAGAGATGGTCTCTAACGCCGAAGAAAATGGCTCGAAGATTCGTCGATAGAATCAATTCTCTCTGTCTTTCTTCGGCGTACTTCTTTATCGAGAGACATCACAAAGCGAAGCTCTTACAGCACTTTTTTTTTGTTTGTATTATTATTGCGCTCCTTCTTCGGTTTTTCTTTCTAGAGAAGAGATGAGTTTTTTTTGTGGGTCTCGGGCCTCTTTTTTTTTTCCTCTCTCCCTCGTCTCACTATGTATTATTTTAGTCTCCCCTCCCTCGGCGCGCATCTCAAGGAGAGCAAAAAGAAGGCACCAAAACGAAGCTTGGAGAGAGAAAAGAAAACAAGCCGAAGACGGCAAAAGAAAAAAAATAGTCCGGAGAACTCCGAGAAATATGTCCGTGGAAGGAAAAGGACAAGGGAGAGCAAAAAAAATCAATATCTCGCGCCAAGGAGATGAGTCTTTACCTCGGTCTGTTGGAAGCAGACACCGCACAGATTGTCCATGATCTACAGCATTTGTCCTTTTGTTTATTTTCTGCACATTTTATATACATTTATTTTGCCAGAGAGCACTCTTTTGATTAATAAATAATCGCGCACACCGTGAAAAAAAAATTCATCAAAGTGTCAAAAGTAGCCAATAGCGGACCTCTTTGTGCCATCGCGCGCCATCTAACCACCAGCACACCCACACACGTGGGTGCCCGCGCCCGCCAAGAGCTCAGCGAGCGCGCCAAATTCTCTCACTCTCTCACTCGGCATTTCTACCAGAGAGAATCTCTCTCTCATTTTCCCGCTCATTTTAGGAGAAAAAGATTATACCATTGCCCTATCTGGATTCTGTTTATGCTGTCCATTGAAAATCATTTACAAATTGTTCTTTATGTGAAAGTTGTTGAAGAAATTTTAACTCAAGGAGTACCTAGCTTGGCACGAGATTATAGTTCCTCGTGTTTCGCGATGGTTTCTGAAGTTTCGCTTAAGTTTCTTAAAACGCTTT
Organism: Phlebotomus perniciosus; assembly: GCA_918844115.2. NCBI lineage: Eukaryota > Metazoa > Arthropoda > Insecta > Diptera > Psychodidae > Phlebotomus > Phlebotomus perniciosus. Next base: position 9,417 of record CAKKOB020002547.1, read on the forward strand.
CAAACCGCCCAGTGATGGAAGACAAAATGAAACGACGGAAACGGCGGAGCGAATTCCCATAAAGATCGGATCGGACCCGAGGCTTTCAAGAGTTTTTGTCTTTTAATTTTTACAGCCCCAGCTATCAAGCCACAAGGTCATTTCAAGAGTTTTGAGGTTTAAAATCTTTAAAATGCTTTGAATTTGAAGATGGTTTCATTTCAAAGTTTTCAACTCGATTTCAACAAAGCATTGTATCTAAAGCGTTTTATTATTTATTTATTTATTGTTCTAAGGGGTTTTCAGGGTTTTCATCAAAATTGATGATTCCGAAAGCGATTTAAAAGTGTACAGAATTTGTGGAGCATTTTAAAAAAAAATTAGTAAATTTGTAGAGCTTTCGATTATTTTTTAGAATTTTTGAGGTTTTTCTTAAGCTTTTAAAAATCCTAGACAGCTTTTGCAGATTTTCTTGAAGCTTTTATATACAAAGCTTTAGAAATTTTTCAGAAAGGTTTTTCGGAAAGCTTTCTTTGGAAGGCTTTCTTAGAAAACTTAACTTTCATAGACAGGTTCTTTAGGGAGCACTAAGCTTTCATTGAAAGCTTTAGAAACCTTTCTCAGAAAGCTTTCTTTTGATAAGCTTTCTCGGAATATTTACTTAGAAAAGCTTTCATTAAAAAGGTAACTTAGAAAACCCTAGCTTTCTAAGTTACCATAAAAGCTCTTCAAAGCTTTCGAATTGGAGCTTTCAGGATCTTTTCAACAATAATATATGCAACTGCTGGAAGATGGTATACGTCTTTCTGACCATAATATCCCCCCTTGAATAAAATTTCGTACAATAAAATTTAAAAATAACCTTACCGAAAGCTTTGACTGAATTCTTTAGAAATATAAACCACACATTCAATGGAAAATTTCTGAATGAACCTTAATGAAAATTGTTTTTTGGTCAAAATTAATTAAAGATATATTCAGCATTTCTGTCGCACCAGAATTTTATTATCGCTTCTCCGAAGCAAGCAAAAAACGTACCTGGGATAATTTATTTGCATATCTCTTTGATTCATAAATTAATATGTTTTTTCTATGGAACTTTAACATAAATGATGCATCGTGATTTACCTCGATTTATTTGGGAGCGGAAATTTTTTTGTGCAGCATCCAATTTTTCATTATTGCTAATTATAACAGGATTTGAGAGTTTACATAAATATCCTGTGATAATAATTAACAACACTGAATGCATCCAAATTGAATTATTCATTATTGTTGCCATAATTATTTATTTTTGCATAAACTCACACTGTTTCGCTCTACCTTTAAAATGACAGAAACACTGCGAAATATTGATTTGTAAATTAAATAATATTTTAATTCAGTTTGTATATATATAATTCACTATTTATTGCTTAATTTTGCTTATAATAATTTCCCATTTTGTTGGTTACATAATTATATTCACTATGTCTCATATGAATTTATGATCAGAATTCCTACTTGTTTCACTTTGTGCGAACGGCAGTGATGAGCTTCGCGGACTAAACAGCAAGGTGGTAAAAATCCATTGAGGAAGCTCGAATACAGCTGTTGAGATAGTAATTTGTATTACAGTTTTTTTTTACGCCAATCCTACAACCCGGAAGAGTTCCACGGAAAGCCGTGGTTCTGTCTCTTTTCCATAGACTTCATCAATCATCGTCTGGCTAAAATGTGGAAAATGAAAAGTCATACAGTTTCTTTCTCCGCAACTCCCCTTTTTTCCATTCTTTCGCGTTTTTTTTTACCACCACTCGCTGAATGGAAGTGTTGTATTGAAAATTGTACTCTGACGCTGTAACTCATAATGGCATTTGAATTACTGCAAGAATTTATGAATGGGTTTATATTCAAATTAAATTATTGCCCTCAATTTACGACGGAATTTGAGTTTCTCAACAAACTTGTGGAAAAATATTTCTCAAATATTGTTTCAGGGGTAAATGACATGGTAAAATGTGAATGAGAACTAATCACAAGGAAATCCATTTGAAGGGAAAATTTGTATCACTTAAATCAACGTTAGAAGCAAGTTTTCCCTGATTTTACACCTCAGCATACGTAATTTTTGAGTGACCTAGTTTTATTGTTACCTATACACACCTAAGTCTTGGTGCTTTTGGCAAACACTTCAATGAGTTCAACACGTAATAGTTTTAGAAGGTAAGAAAGTTAATGAGGCTCCTTACATTGAGACCGGATTTTGTTGTTTATATCGACAGCATTGGATTGGGATTGGATTTGAAGTTGGATTGAGATAGTCCTGAACTGAGGCTATTTCTAATCCAACTTCAAATCCAACCTAAATTCAATCCTGTCGATAGAAACAGCAAAATCCGGTCTCGATGTAAACAGCCTCAATGTAAATAAGGCAAGGGGGAGATATCATCATTAGAAAGACGTACACAATTTCCAGCACTTCCACATTTTGTTGAAAAGATCCCCAAAGATCCAATTCAGAAACTTTGAAGAGCTTTCATTCTATCAATTTTATTTTCAATAGTCTTTTAAAGCTTTTTACGAAAGCTTTTAAAAAAAATCTTTCCAAAGATTTAAAGTTCTTTTAAAAAAGCTTTCTAAGTAAGCTTTTTTATAAAACTAGAGCTTACTAAAAAGCTTTCAAAAAGCTTTCCAAAAAGCTAGAAAGCTTTCCAAAGAAGGCTAGAGCTTTCTAAGAAGGGTTTCTAGAGCTTTCTAAAAAAGATTTCTAAAGCATTCTAAGACAACTTTCTTATAAAGCTTTCCAAGAAAAGCTTCTCAGAAAAACCTTTCTAAAAACTTTTTATAAAGCTTTCTATATGAAAAGGACAATGCGCAAAAATGTATGGGAGCTGGACTCGGTTTCGCCAAGAACGGGACTAGGCCCATTTTGTAGGTACTGATATAGGGTTAAAAAATTGCCGGGAGCCAGGCCCGAAAGGACTGTCAGTCCTCGGGAAATATTAGTCAAACTTCTGGAAATTCACAACTTTGAGACCTTACTTCTAGAAAATAGCTTAACCAATCGAAATGAAATTCGGTATAAAGTCATTGTATGACCTAAGCTTGAAGCACATATACA
>CAKKOB020002548.1:0-12493 GCA_918844115.2 Phlebotomus perniciosus
ACATAAATGTTGATCAAACTTAACTTTTTCACAAAATAATTGACGAACAATTGCCGTTGCATTCAAACAAATCATTTTTGAATGCAACGCCTGAAACGTCACACGGATTATGAGGGCACGGTTTATGAGATTCCTACTGTAACTACAGATGAATCAGAAATTAGAAATTACTTCTCCCTTTACAACAAAAATTTTTCCCAATATTTTTTGAGGATCCAGGGATGTGTTTAAATAATTTTGAAAGTAATCTGTACTCACTTATGACAAATGCGCTTGAGTCGAATTTCCGAGCAATGAAGCTGCCCGAGTCCCATCAGAAGTCCCGCCAGAGGCCCTCTTGACAATTCCACTCGCTTCCCCTGATAGTCAATGCGGATCTTCACTTCTGGACTGAAGGAGACACTCCTGAAGTAGATGGGTGAATTGTCCTCCGTATCTGCTGTCGTGGGAGTGGTTGACTTCTCTCCCTCATCCTCCATCAGGAGCATCAGATTCTCCGACACCATCTTGCGCGCCTGGAGCTCTTGAGCAGCCTCCGGCAGATCCACCATCATAATGGGCGGCGGTGACATCGATGTCGGCACTTGACGTTGAGACTCCGGCACAGGAGGCGTGCTATCGGCACCACTGAACTCCTGGAAGAAGTCAAAGAGGAAGAGCAGAGAATCCTGATCGATGTTGAGTCGCAGCGGCAACATGGAGACACGCAAGCAACACTCTTGAGCCGGCAGCGAGAGATCTGAGCGCAGATGGAGGGCCTTAATCACCAGCAAATTGGCACGCGATTGGTGAGGCTTGATGACACCACTTGTGGGATGGTAGAGGAATTTGTTGATGTTGGACACAGCCAGTTTGTCCTTGATCTCCAGATCGGATACAAGGAGCACCTGGCGAGACGCTTGCTCCCTATCACTCGGATAGACTTCGTGAGAGAAGCGAACCTTGTGCAACTGAAACTCCATCAGGATGTCATGGCGCCTGTGAGCTCCTCCACGCATCTTCCAGGACAACTTCCCTGTCGGCTGATGCCGCCTAGCACTCCCATCCGCCATTGTTTTCGCCCCAGCGGCATAAGACACGCCATACTTGTACACATCAGACATAGGCAAGTAGGAGAGCCGATAAGACTCATCCTCTGTCAGTGTGTCCTCCTTGGGCGCCGGCGGTGGATTCACCGAGAAGTCTGATCCTCCAAAAATGTGCCACGTAACCGACATCTCACACAGGGTGTACCGAATGACAGCCATAGGGAAGTCATGAGGCGCCTGGAGTAGATCCGGCTTTCTATTTGGCACACTGAAGTGATTGTCCACAATCCTGATGGGATCCTCCGTCACTGTGACCTCATTCTGACCGCAGAAAATCACTCTCTCCTCCTCGGATATGAAGCAGAAGTCATCATCTGTACCCGAACTCAGGTTCCTCAGGTGACCGATACCTCTGTGCTGATGACTCTTGGACGGAGTTATATCACGACGCCTCACGCTGCCCAGATCCTTGGCGACCTGGGGCAAAGCCTCTTCCACCTCAATATCAATCTCCGGATCGATATTTGATGCACCACCACCCATTACGGTGGACTCAAAGTCATACAGCTCACGGATTTCACCACTTGTGATGCTCACAGAGTCCGGCGTTGAGCCCGGGAGGGACTGCTTGGAACTCACACCCATCTTAGCTGCCTCGTCGGGAAAGAAGAAGACATCCACACCTGGACCCAATGCTCCAATATCCTCATCCGAATACTCTGGAAATTGATATGGGTTTATTGAAATCATTGCATTACTAAAGGTTAGCACTTTGATCATAAAGGATTAAAGTCACTCACCCGACTCCTCAATAGCGCTCTCCTGCATCGCCTCCGCCATCAGCGTGTTCACGTGCTGCTGCTGCGTCTGGGTAACTTCTGGGATAGATGTCTGACTGGATTTCACGGACAACAGATCGGCATCCGCTTCACTCAGATTCCCCGTGGAGTCACAACTCTCCTCCGGTGCTGCATCGAACTTGTCCAGATCCCCCTGGGCGGCGATGTAGGAGATGAGCTGAGCGAGAGCTCGTGCTGAATCTGCACATGTGCGAATATGAACATCATTGATAGCGGCTCTCATATCGAACTTGGGCGCATAGCTTGTGGCCTTCTCATTTAGTCTTAGGGAGATCTCGAATAGTCCCAAATCCACAATGCACACCAAATCCCTTGAATCCCCATGGAGGTTCTCGGGAATTTTCGGATAATCACTCTCGAGCATGTCCTTAGCGGGAGTTTCAATGACCTGAGGAGCCAGCGAGAGTGTGCAATCCTCAGCCACAAAGCGGAGAGTGCAACCGGGTGCTGTTGTAGTGATATTACTGCTGATCATGAAATTTCCCAGCGTAATCACGGCGCGATAGGGAAAATAGATGGGTCGGTAGTCTATGGCGCAATCCCAAAGATGCAGATGCATTTCCGTCACAACGCCGGACACTGTATATCCCAGCACCGGATAATCCACCACATCGAACATGTCCAGCAACTCCGTCAACCATGTATGTTCTGGCTGCGAGGGATTATGCCTGAGTGTAGCCATCTCGATGCCCGCCGCCACACGGATGCGTTTCAGCCGTTGCTCAGGACAGTGCTTAATCTGGATGGCGAGTGAGATCATCTCACGCTCCTTGTCACGCCGTCCCTTTTGCATTGTGAGATCTTTGGGTGTGCTGTAGATGGTCTTAAGGAGATATTCGGGCAGAATTGAGTCAAACCACCTCAATGGTGGATCAGAGTTGGGCGATGGAATAATTCCACAGTGATAGAGATCAGCATCAACCACTTCCAAGCAGACAAAACCCAAATTCTCATTTCCACAGTAACCCTTCACGGTGAACAGTGACAGTCCATCCACCCTTATCACATACTCGCCAAATTGTTCAGGAATCACGAGATTCTTTGAGTCCCTCACCGGCGCCTGCATCGTGAGCAATCCTTCAGTGATGCTCACCTGAATGCACAAGTCACAGCTCTTTGTCCCCTCGACATGTCTCTCTGGCATACGAGTCTTCTTCCGATCGTACATCGAATAGAAGACATTTGCATCCTCCTCCTCAGCCGAACCCTCCGACTCCGAACTGTTCGTGGCGGAATAATCTGACGCCATGGCACGTATTGATGTGGCCGGTGCATAAATGGAGTCCATCATGCCGATATTGAGGAAATTGTCGATTGTCTGCTGGGGAACTGTGGCACTTCGAGCCGCCGGCTCCCACAGCAGCAAATCCGAATTGATACGATTATACAGTATCTCATAGAGATGCTTTGAGCGCAACTGAAGGCTCACCAATGGTAGATTGATCTTTATCCGTAGGCGGGAATTTTTATACGCAAAATCGCAGAATGTAGACATTTCCGTCGAATCTCCGGGGATTATAAGGGTTTCTGTGTCATCTGGAAGAGAAATAATAAATTAGAGAAATCAGGATCTTAGTTATGGGATCTTTACAACTCACCATTGGGACTCTTCTTGTGCGGCGTATCGCTCTCTCGACAGACCCTCTTTGAACTGAATGGTGTAGGGTTGGGCTTCTTCTGTGCACTGTCCGTGGGTGACTCCCTCTCCAGTCGATCAAGTAGGTTGGTCGTGTCACTCTCCTCGGGGATCACTTCCACCAGCACCGTGGGAATATCAATCATCTGTGTGGCGTCATCGAGACGCTGTGAGCACCGTCCTACCGCTATACTAGGTGCCCTGTCGTTCTCACAGTAGAACACCTGAATCTCCCGAGCCTCCACCTTATATCCGTCAGTGGCCACATTGGTCAGCCTGAGTCCGTGGAGACGCAGCATGAGACTGTCCGGACGCACATTCCGCCTCCACCACGGCACTCGTTGCGGATCATGCAGGGGCCGGAGATCGGGAATGGGGAAGCGCAGCTTCACGTCGGCACACTGAGAGGTCACCACTAGGGTCGTTGTGGTGGCCTGAGTGGACTCCTTGGCGGATGTCCTATAGTCTACAATATGGGACGACACCCCGTCGAAGGGTGTGTCGTCTAGCACCGCTTTCAGTCGATCATACATTGAGATGTCGATCTCAGTGTGACAGCACGCCAGGGTACAGTTGATCGTTGTGGTTGGCAGTGAATAGCGCACAGCACCACCACGATGGCGAATCTTCTCCAATTTGTGCACATTGACAACAATATCAGGACGCCGGGCGAGACTGCCCACCACTGAGGACTCCTCCCGATGGAAATCTAACAAAGGCACAGCCAAATCGGTGAGGACCTCCATGAAGTGTCCACGCGCCACAGATATCGAAATCTGCATGAGGTTCTCCTTGAGATTCCTCTGTTCATCTCCCTCAACAATCACCGGTGACAGCCACAGACGCAAGTGATGATCTGTCAACACACCATTGAGAGACTCTTCAAAGTTGTCAGCATCATAGTCCATCTCTTGCAACTTCCTGAACAATCCCTCAGACATCACCTTCATCTTGTCAACACTGTCAGCCGTGAGGGGGAGACACTGTTGCTGATCCAGTGAACTCTCAAACAGGATGTCCTCGTGGAGGATGATGACCAGAATGGAGGCTATTCGCATGGCGAAGCGCGATATCATGGAATTGTCCACATCCAGGCCACTTCCCTTCTTGCCGGACGTCGTCGCCGAGCTCATTGAACTCGTCATGGAGCTGCTGGAGGACATCACAGAATCAAAAATATTCCCACCAATGGGATTCTGTGGCTCGGCGATTGAATAGAAGATCTGCTGGTGCGATTTTGTTGGATCATCTGTGAAAGAATGGACAATTTATCCAATGAGTCTCTTGGTCCCCTTGGTCATTGAGAATGAGAAAAAGGATACAAATATTTTTTCCTTGAACTGGCTATAAACTGCTAGCTTAACCACGATGGTCCATAAATTCGTGATCTCAGAAAGTTTACGAGACGCGAAAATTTATTTCCAAGAGCAATTCTAAAAAATCCCTCAATTTTTGTCATTTATCCGACCTTTTCCCACCTTCACATCGTAAGACATTCACTCCAATTAATCTCAAAATAGAGTTAATTTGAGTAAATAAGAAAGTGTCAGCAAACACATAAAGTATTCTTATGTATATCTTGTGGAATAATACAATTAAGAGTCTTTATAAGTTGTTCAAGTATCTTCTTGACCTGCACTAATGCAAATAAGTCACGATTCTCTGTGTTGGTTCGTGGCAACACTTTAAGAAAAAGTAATAGCTACATCTGTTTTACAACGCATTCAGCAAAACCTCACCCCATTATCGTCTAAATTGTGCAAGGCGAGTGGAATTCTACTGGGGCGACAATGTCAAGTTGACTCACCATAGATATTGCTCGACCATCCGCCGGACATTGGGTTGAAGGGTGTTTGTGTGCCCGTCGATAGAGCCACATTGGCGACAGGCACCTGTCGTGTGGCCTGTTTGTCAACACCTCCGACATCATCCGTTGCAGCTGCCGTTGTGGCCTCTCCGGTGAATCTCTCGCCGACACAGATCAGCAGGTGTACTTGCCGTGGAGACAGAAACACTTCCATACACCCAAGATTGAGATCCATCTCGACTTTTGGTCCGGGCACAGTTTCTGACTGTTTCATGCGGATTCGCACCTCTTGGCGCATCCTCAGGCGTCCCATGAGGATCTCTCCGCTCGTGACAATCCTCACGCCCGAATCATCGTCCTCTTCACCCGTTGTCTCATCGCGATCCTCACTCGGGAATGTCTCTCTGCTGTCTTGCATCGTGGAGGACATGCTGGATATTGTGCTATGGAATTGTTCACTGATATCGCCCATGGGCTCACTTGGAGCGCGACTTTGACCCCTTCCCCCTCGTGTCTCGTCCACCAGGAGAAACTCCTCAGTGTAGAACGTGATGTCCTCGAAGACAATGTGATGAATGGCATGTGTGGAGATGAAGTAGGACTTTTTTCTCGATGCCGACGGTGATCCTTCACTGTCTTGGGCAGGATTTTGCCCTGAATTGTCACCACTCTCCTGTGTATCGCCACCCACTTCATTCTGATACTCAATCTTCTTGATTTTCACCACAATTGCAATTCCTCTTTGTTGATTTGGCAACACATACTCCAATCGCACCACCGTATCCACAAATTTTGCCTTTATCCGATTGAGAACTGCAAGAAAATAAAAAAATATGTAACCATTAAATTAAACATCCATATCGAAATACCCAGAATAATTTTGGACAGAGTGTGTTAAAAAGCCTTCCGTGTTTCTTTTTTTTCACCTCTTTGTTCACACCAAACATAAATTCTATTATTAGAAAATATATATTCCAATTTTCCTGGTGCTCTGAATAGTTATGTCTAAAATAGCAACAAAATCCAACATGTTCAATACTATGAACTCGTTTTTATCTCCAAGCAGCCACTCTCAATTAAACAACCAAATGGCAATATTCCCTCGATGAATTTACTCTGTGCATTGTTGGACAAAATCATTTATGATTCTAAAACAGTGATAATCACTTCCCCTCCACTCCTACATTACAAATCTAACTTGAATATTACAAATATTAGCACGCACTTCAGAGAGAGAGAAATGTGCCTCGTGGGCGAGGTTTCATAACACATTAGTGGAGTTTTTTTTCCATCGCGCTTTGTTTTTCTTTTTTCAAATCTATCTCTATGTGAAATGTGAAGAAAATGGAGCAATGCGAGACTCATCAATTATAGTTTTCTTCGCAAATATAAACAAAATGTTGCAGGTTTATCACAATGAATCTCAAGTGAATGCTTCAAGCATTGGCAAAATGTGAAATATCAACAAGTTAAATGTAAACAGAGGCATTTAAAAAAATAATTCTCGATAATATTGTGCAATGCTGACACGTGTAACTAGTTTAGATGAGAATTAGGAAATTCATTGTTGAATTTCAAATTTGCTTATTATTTGTTTCACCCTATAAGTTCAAAAATTAATCAAAACAAAAAAGATTGATGGTTTTTCAGTCAGTCACCTCTGAAATCCATCAATAAAACAACATTTTCAAGTCACAATTACAAAGCTAATAGCTAACATTAATACGCTATCAAATTCCTTTCAACCCAAAACAATGCGAGATTAGTAATGGTTTCACCATTTTGGCAAGACAACAGAGAGAATTTGGACTCATCCTCTGCAGAAAAACAACAAACACTTGTCCGATAAACCAAATAAACCCTAAAAGGGAAGACAAATAATAAAAATTCCACATAGATGATTAATCGCCATTGAAATGGATGGAATTGCAAATGAGTGTAAAAACAATAATTTCTACTTTTTGAATTTTTGCATATATGAAAACACACAAGTGGAAAAAGAGAGAACCTCGACCTGGAAGACAATTTGATTTGATTAGCTATGTAAATTACTGTGAGCTAATCAACTTTAAAAGTGTCTTTCAAGTCATATTGCGTTTCGCGAAAAAAAATTGTCGTACAAACAACACTCACCATTATCAATGATCTGGGCGAATCTCTCGATGCCCTCCATTGCGCTCATCTGTACATTTTGTGCGAGATTCTCACCCTCGCGATCCATGCAATCCTGCGCCAATTGCATTGAACTACTCATGGAGGACCACATTGACTCCAGCACCGATTGGCCCTCCTTGGCCGTTGGCTTAGGCTTCAGTGCCAAATACAGGCCAGACACTTCGATGAAACTATCCTCCGTCATGAGGGCATTCCATGGGATATTCACCGTGACGGAGCCCAGGTAGCCCTCGATCACTTCCAGGGCCCATCCTTGACTTTGGCACAGCTCATTAAGAGCCTAAAGAGAGGGAGAAAGAAAAAGACAAACAAGAAAATGAATTAAAAAAGAAACGGAATTTATTTTGCAATTAAAATAATTTAACTTTGTCATTTGCACGCTTCGCGTAAAAAATTTTATTTGTTTATTTTAAACTTTTTGGAATAGATCCTAAAATAAGAGCTCTTAATAAAGAATTGTATTTTTGGGATCATAAGCAAAACAATATTGCGACGTGTTTGCAGAAGTGATATCATGAGTTCCATACTTAAGTTTGACGATTGCAAAGAGGAGATTTGACTTCCTATAGATAATTTTGCTTTGGGGATTAGCTTTGATTAAATTTTTATCAATATAGAATTGATATAACTTTCTAATATTGCGAGATTTATGTGCAACGACTATAAATTTATTTTATTAATCTTTATGTGCAAAATTCGGTAACCCGTAGATTTCATATGAGAACCCGTTGACTCTTGAAAGTGATATTCAAGCATTTCTCAGGAAAAACAATTGAATTTTCACAGTTTTCGCACTTGAAAATGTTTTTCAAGCTGACGAGAGTTTTCCTCAAGGAAGAAAATTGGATTTCCACCTGTTTAAGGAGTAGAAGTGCGTTTTTTCTGTCAAATAGAGATCGTATTCTTTTGGTGGCAAAAATTCGAGTCAAATTTATCCGATCGAAATGGTTAGTTTTTTCAGCATTAAAGTTTTAAATTTCCCATTGAAAATTTTAATTCAATTTTCCATTTAACAAACACTTTAAAATTCCCAATATTAAATTATCTATACTTAAAACTGTTTCTTATGTGAATTTACCGTGAATAAAACAACAAATATTGGAAGGTAAAAAAAATTCCCTGGAAGTATTTTTCATCGATAGCGATCTCTTTTAATGGTTTGTGGATGGTAATGCAATTGCCAAGTAATAAAGAGCGCGACAGTCAGGTGGAGAAAAATTTAATATTTCTGCATTTATAAGTGTGTCAGAAAGTGGGTAAAAAAAAATAATTAAAATTCTTACGGATGAGCGTGATGAAACATTCGCGAATGGAAGGTGCGACAATGTTGGTAAATAAGGCACAAAGGCGAGAGAGACGACAAAACAAAAAACATATGGTTTTAAATGGTGGTCAGCTGGTGAGATACAGACACACGCAAAAGAGCCCAACAGAAAGACGCTGGAGACTGCTTGAGGTTTCTTTACTATCTTTTTTCTTGCTCATAAAACGGCAGAAAAGTTCTTGAAATAGAGACAAAGAAGTACCTATCGATTCTTGCTGTTGGTTGGTCTCATTTTATTCAGTGACTTTTCAAACGTTACACCATTTATTTGGTGATATTGAAAATTTTAATAATTTCGCAATATATTTTTATCATTTGCAAAAATTTTGTAAGATATACTCGTCTCAGGTCTGAGATTGTGCATTTGCGCATGTTTTGCGCACTTTGGCGAAGACGCAAAAGCTCGAGTGTGATTCAGTGACAAAATCCCAAAACAATCTCACTCTTTTTCTACTTCGACAGTTTTTTTTCACGATCAGTCCTGATAAGAAATATTTATGGTTTATCTCCCTGAATGTGACCCACTTTGCCTCCTTCGTACTTAATTTTTCTCATAACGTCGCCGAGCTTTTTCCTAAAGAGACACATTTTGTACAAGTGAGGGACGTCTAGCTAGAGTAACAAAATAGGAAATTTCAGCATGTCTGAGACATTGAACTCGTAGCTTTTTCCCCCACTTGCACGTCTCACTTGCGTGTAGAAAAAAGATGAAATGAGGAAAAAACACTCTCAATCTCGCGATTATTCGCAGGAACGCTAGTGGATGGCAGTGTGAGTGAGAGACAAAATAGATGGGCCTTTTTTCCTCAACTCACAAATGTATCTTACTTGGAAACGAGCACGTGTAGAATATGACGGTATTGTGCGTGATCGTTAGTAATATTTTACACGTAGCAAAGTTCTTTGCAATTTGGAGGTATAAAAAATTAAAAATACATTGATGTTTGAATTGCCAAATTCAGTAATAGAATATAAAGAAACATAAATAAATAATTTTTCTCAACAAAATTTACTGAATCAATTTTTTTTTATCTGTCAAATAGAGTGAGAGAGAAAATATTGACAGCATATTTGAGTGAGTGAGATATATGATCGTTTGACAGTCCAAAACCGACAAGTTTTCAACTAATAATGAGATAAATACGATTAACACTTGAACTCTCACATCTGACAAATTCCTGTCAAAGAACGAGAGAGAAGATATTGACAGCAATACGAGTGAGTGAGAGATTCGATAGTTTGGCACTTCAAAATCGCCGTGTGAGAGTATAAGAGTTAACGAAATAATCAGTAATTTCCTTTTCGACAAATTATTGTCAGAGGTTAGTCTATTTTACAATTTCAAAACAATTTTGAGCAAAGTCAAGTTGTAAGTAAAATTTTTGGCAAATTTTTGAAAATTATCGATTCTTGGACCATACAAAATAGTTCTAGACAAAATCGGAGTTATTTTTTAAAATTTTCCCTGAATTTTACATACTTCTAGTTAGAAAACTTACATATCGATATGTTTATAAGTAATCAATAAACATTTTTTTGATTTGCAATTTTTGTATTCCTCCCTAATTTAATTTTATCAATTAAGTGATAAAACAGAAAAACAGATAACATTAAAAAATGTTCTTCTTTCCATTTTTACGTCAGCATAAATGCGTAAAAAATAACCACTGCGTAATTAATCATCGCAATGCGTGATCTATTCATCATTCTAGCGCGAGTCATCTCTTTTTCTCGCAGTGTATTCTATCCGGAAGACTTTTGCGATGTGCGAAGACATTTGCATAAGTCCAATGCTAAATGTGGCCCCCTGACAAAAAAAAGGCTCACCACGCGCGCAATTTTCCGGTCACGACGGAAAAGTGCACGAGAGCGACTGTCTGGGACATTTTCCCACTACGCAATTGAGAGCTTTTCGTCTCACTCGCACACTCTGTCGCCTTGGCGGAGAGTTCCGCGAGAGTCGCAAAAGCGCCCCAGATGCTCTCCTCTTCCCAGATATTTACCTCAGAGTAGAGGGCGACGTCGTAGACGGTGCCCTTGCCATTGTACAGGTCCACATTGAGCTGCTCCAGGGAGAGCTTCTCCTGCAGGAACTGCCCTAGATATCGCTGCAGCAGGTACCTGCACACCTTCTTCTTGATCACATCCGACCACAGCGCGTACCAGGGCATCTCGTGTCACCAGTTGTGTAGCCCCGCTGTCGTTGTGTGCTGTGATGGGCCCCCTCGGTCAGCCTCTGCTGTGCGCCCTCTGTCTTCCGCAGTCTCTTGCGTGAACAACGCCACAGTCAAACGCACTTTTCATGCATACGCACTCACGAACCACGCAGTCTAACTCCGCGAAATGATATTGCGTAACACCACCGAGCGTCTGCACATCAATTTGGGCAGTCAAATGAACTTTTCAGGGGGATTTTCCGCCCAACATTTTGGTCTTGTCTCGTAAATTTTTCTGCACTCTTCCTTTGTTTTGTCAAAAACTACCCGGCCGAACACGGGCGAGACGTTGTCGCTTTTTGCTCATGCGTGCACTATACAGTAACGAAATTATTTACTTCTATCCGTGTGATTTGAATGCAAATTACTAAAAATGTGTCACCACAAATACCTGTATGATTTAATTATTTAATGATAATGTAATCTTTTCATGGATAAAATTGATGAAATATCCACATGCAATGTCCTGACCAGAAATATTTACCAAAATGACTGGGAGAATATTCTCGTGGTCAGCTGGATGAATGGCGATTCGCACAACATGTCGTATACAGCGCCATCCAGTGGCTGTTTTTCAGCCAATCAGCTGTCATGCGACCAGCTGATCGAGATTTAAAAACAAACAAATAATTTTAGTTGCAAAGAAAATGTTTGTACTTATGTTCTGTTGGAAATATATGGTAAAGACCGTAAAGACGAAAGAAGTTAGATGGAAATTATGAATATTTCTATTATAATTTTAAAAGAAAGTTATACATTCCTCTTATTTTTTCATGTCTTTGTCAAATCTTCCGGCGGTTATGTGAGTGCGCGTATTTCAGTTCCCTAAATAATTTAATAGGATCTAATAACACCTTGAATTAAATCAAGATATTGTAAGACGGGCTCTGCAGAATCCTGAGCTACGCGTGCCTTGACGCGTGCTGAGTTGGCATACCCGCCCTGGTGTTTTTAAAAATGCGGCCGTTGGCGGGAAAGGATTCGATCATCGAATATCGAATCGGTGTGTCGATATTCGATGATCGATTTCGATCTGTCAGTCGGATTTGGCAAGATGGCGACGCCGGGCGGGTGGATGGAAGGTTGCCACGTTGCCACTCAGCTCGGCAATGGGGCTCTTGTCTATGGAGCCCCACAAATTCAGAATGTGGGATGAAATCCCAGTGCCCCAGTGCCCAGAAGGAAGTGAAGTGACGTGTTAAGTCTCGTGATCGTGTGTTGATGTGAGTGTTGACATTTTACCATGTGAGATAGCCGGTAAGGGTGGTTGGGGGGATTCTCACGGGGCAAGGGGACGAAGTGGTGAAGCCGTGGGGTCGGGATAATCGTGAATGTCGTGAGTGTTAGTCGACGCGCTCCACGGATCACGGGTGAGGTGAATATCGACTTTATTCGCGAGTGTTTCATCATGTGGTGTGTGAGTGAGAGTGGTTTGTGTTGTGTGTGT
>CAKKOB020002549.1:0-12491 GCA_918844115.2 Phlebotomus perniciosus
ATAGTTTTGAAAGCTTCCAGTACTTCCAGTAGAAAAGCTCCTCAAAACTAAAGCTTACAAAGAAAAGGCTTCTAAAGCTTTATAAGAAAGGTTTCTAAAGCTGTTTAAGAAAGGTTTTTAAAGCTTTATATGAACGATTTAAGAAAATCTGCAAAACTCTCCAGTGCTTTCAAAAGTTTAGCCGGAACTTCAAAAGCTTTAAAGAATTATCCGAATGCTTTACAAATTTTCCAGAATTTTCTTTAAATACTTTTAAATTTCTGCAGAGCTTTACAGCAATTTTAGAACGCTTTCAGCTAATCAAGTTTCTATTTTTTTTTTAAGTTAGAAATTTCTTTTAAAGCTCCTGAAAGCTTTCAAAAATCTTAGTCTCTGGAAGAACTTCTCAAAGCTTCTGATTTTCCTTGGAAGCTTTCAAAACTATACTTGAGTTAGCATATTCCATTTCCGAAAGCTTTCGCACACTTCCATTCAAATGTAACACCACTTTTGATCATAATATCTTACCTTTGTTTAAACTTATTTCTGTAATGAAACTAATTCTTTTATTAAAGTTCATTTTAAAACTCTTCAAAAGCTCTAAATGAATTACAAAAGTTTAGAAACTCACCCAAAAGCTGTTCAAATTTATCGAAAGCTCCACAAAAGCTGATTAAGAAATTTATAAAAGCTCCTGTTCAAAAGTAGCAAAATTTTATTAATTTATAGCTAGATTAATTAAAAAAAATTATCCAAAATCACCATAATATCTCCCCCTTGGCTCTGGCCTTAGCATTGTCACACAATACTCTTCATCTGATCTATTCTGGACGTCCTGCGAAGTTGTCTGATTGACCCAGTGAAAGGCTCTTGAGTTCACAAATGGAAAATCCTTTGGTAAAATATATTAATAAATTATGGAATTTGTCTTTCTCAATCTCTGTTTGAATTTGAACTGGCGGGATGAAAGGAAAATTGAAGATAAAACGAAAGACATTAAATCTATACCTGATGGTTCAGGATAAATATCTCTTTTGTCACAAGAAGTACTCCGCATTGTTATCACGTTTCGATGCAATACTAAAACCTATGATTTATCCACCCCTCGAGGGGGTGGGAGGGGAGATTTTAAAAGTCTAGCAAAGACGATGACGCTCAATTTTAAACTGAAGATTCTCCTCATCAAAGAAATTCTCTGGGAAATTCATTTGGTGGCATCGATTGTCCGGGATGGAATGCTGATGAAAGAACTCTAAAGGTGGAAGGCGAGTCAGAAATCTGCCCACAACGAGATTTCCCAGAAATTTCCTCGTTTTTTCCATCCCAACTTTGACCAACGATGTTAATTAAATTATTTCCACCCACACGAGATGATTTGCTGACTCCGTTAATTGACGGAATACTTCAGCCATTTTCTCGAGAATATCAAATTTAATTAATAAATTGAGTGTGAGCGGAATTTTTGGCTGACTAATTAATTTGATATTCTCATGTTGCAGGGAATTTTATCGCTCACTCACTTTTTTCTTTAAAAAAAAAAGGACTAACATCAACATTTTACATGGATCAAATTTTATTAAATTGAGAGACTACTTAAGAATTCCACCTACAGTGTCGATTTGCCATAGGCTGTAAAATTTTTAATATTTTTGAAGGTAACAGGGTGCAAATTATGCATAATTAGATACGTAACATTTGCTATTAATTGGAAAAAAATGGGTATATTAATCTGAGTAAGTTTTATTTTCACAAAAATGTTTTGCGAATATCCCAAAGGGGAGATATTTTGCACTGAATTGGTAATGGAAGTGCGCGTGAATTTTTGGAAGTGGAACGGAAATTCTAAGTCAAGTAATATGAAAGCTTTCTATTGAAACAATCTTCTTTGAAGAGTTTTTCAGAACTTTCAAAAGCTTTAAAGGAAATTCCTAAACTTTGAAAAATATAAGCTAGAATAGCTGAAAGCTTTCGCAAATTGCTGTAAAGCTCTACGAAAATTTACGAGTACTAAAAAATCTGAAAAATTTGTGAAGCTTTCGGATGGGTATTTTTTAGTGCTTTTAAAAATTAAGGAAAGCTTTGGGATATGTTCTTAAAGCTTGCATAGAAAACTTTAGCAAAACTTTTATTAAAAAGTTTAGAATGCTTTCATAAAAAGCTTTCTAATACTTATAAAAGGCTTTAGAATGCTTTCATGCAAAGCTTTAGAAAGCTTTTTCAAGCTTCCTAAAAGGTTTCATAAAAAGCTCTTTTATTATGCTTTCTTATAAAGCTTTATGATAAGCTTATAGAAAAATTTGTAGCGACGTGTTTCTTAAAAAAGCTCTAAAAAGATTTCTTAAAAAGTTTGAGAAAGCTTTCAGGAACACTTTTAACACACTTTACTGAGAAAGCTCTTGAAAGCTTTAGAAAAGAGCTTTAGAATGCTTTTTTGAACTTTCTTTAAAAAAAATTCTTAGAAAGCTTTAGAAAAGCTTCTAGTAAGCTTTCGAGTGATACTTTTCTTAGAAAGCTTTGTTTAGAAGATTTTAGTATATAGAAAATAAAATTGACAGGATGAAAGCTCTTGAAAGCACCTGATAAAGCTTTGAACAGCTTTTCTACAAAAAGTAGTAGTGCTGGAAAGGGTGTATGTCTTTTTGACCCTAATATCTCCTTCCTTAGAATATCCAGAATATTTTCAAACATTTCTATTTCCTGTCATTTTCAACAACTTCTTACTTCTTATATCCCGTTTCATCAAACAATATTATCAAATTTTCTTAGATGTATCAAATCCCTAAATTATTGGTTTACTCACATTGCAGATTCCTCTAAAATCTCAATATGCTCTTGTGTCGTCCACCCCAAAATCCCTCAAGATAAGCCTCTTCACAAGGGAAGAAAATTTCGTCCGAGAAAGGGTCTTCACTGATGCAATTATCCTAAATCAATTTCATAGCGGGGAGAGGATATTTTGATTGAATTCGGCAAATTCGATAAAATGCGTCTGCTTCGAAGACCCCCAACTGTACCCGGGGGTTGGGGGGTGGCGGAAATCGGGAGAGAATTTTCATTTCAATTCTGCGCGCGGGGTGAAAATCATGTTGCGGAAAGTCATTCTCGGGAAAATTTGTCAAGAAGCGATACATGAGAGTCTTTATAGGGGGGCTAAATGAAAGTTGAGCAAAGTTTTATTTCATCGGATTTGCACACGAGTGTGGCGGCTCAATAAATTGCTGTTTAATTGTAGCTAATTAAATGGGTGGCTAAATGTTGTTATATGTGAATTCATTTCGCTCATTAAAACTTCCCTTCGGTGGAGCTTTAATTGAGCTTTTCCATTTGGCGTCAAATGGCAATGGGGCGCCCTATTTGCCCTGAGACTTTGGCAATTCCACAACGATTGATGGCTGTCTCATCTCATTTCACCCCCATTCGTTCGCGCCATTTTCCCCGGAGGGGGAAGGCGAGGGGTGGAAAAGTGCGTGGGAAAAACGAGGGAAAATGGGTGGTAAATCGTTGTCAATTCTTTCACTTTTGCCCCATTCGGTTGTGTTTTTGTTCACCGGGAGACATTTTCATAACTCAGAGCGCCCCCTCGCTCTCGAACTTATGGGACAGTCCTATGCTTTCCCCTCGACCCGGAATATGTAGATTGAATGGATGCTCCGCAGTATGTAGAATGGAATTACAGGCATTTTCGCAGGGAAGCAAGATACCATGTATAATTCATGAGTTTTTCCTCAAATACACATACACAGAAGTGTATGAATTATTTATAATATACTTAAATTAAATACCAACACATACACAAATACATAAATGCATGAAGTCGTTTATCATCTACGTGAGTGGAAATTCATATAAACCGACTGTTGGTGGAGTAATTGTTGAAAAAAAAATTGTGACGCGCCAAAAGAGTTCGCTCTTTCTTAGCAATTTAATTCATCATGGAGCTTGTTAAAAAATTCTAACTAGCAATCCCCCATGTTTCTACTAATCGCTACAATGCATTTCTTTCCTTTCACTATATGTGAAAATGAGCTTCGGGGTAAATGTATGTTTGTGCGCTGAATTACCTGATGTTAACGATGAAGACATTACCAGGAAAAATTGCTGTGGCTCAGTGAAATTTTCCATTTCATTAGGTTAAGATTGGATTTCAAACGAGAATTATTTCATGGAGTTTTTTAAGTAGAGAAATTGGTTGCATAAAAGGTTGAATTTCCAGTAGAAATAAAGTTTGTATTTTCAGTAGAAAAAGCTTCGATTTCCAGTAGAAATAAAGCTACTATTTTCAGTAGAAAAAGCTTCGATTTCCAGTAGAAAAAGCTTCGATTTCCAGTAAAAATAAAGCTACTATTTTCAGAAGAAACAGCTTCGATTTCCAGTAAAAATAAAGCTTCTATTTTCAGTAGAAAAAGCTTTGATTTCCAGTAGAAATAAAGCTTCTATTTTCAGTAGAAAAAGCTTCGATTTCCAGTAGAAAAAGTTTCGATTTCCAGTAGAAAAAGCTTCGATTTCAAGTAGACATAAAGCTTCTATTTTCAGTTGAATAAACTTTCTATTTCCAGTAGAAAAAGCTTCGATTTCCAGTAGAAAAAGCTTCGATTTCCAGTAGAAAAAGTTTCGATTTCCAGTAGAAAAAGCTTCGATTTCCAGTAGAAAAAGTTTCGATTTCCAGAAGAAAAAGCTTCGATTTCCAGTAGAAAAAAAAGCTTCTATTTTCAGTAGAAAAAGGTTCGATTTCCAGTAGAAAAAGCTTTGATTTCCAGTAGAAATAAAGCTTCTATTTTCAGTAAAAAAGCCTTCGATTTCCAGTAGAAATAAAGCTTCGATTTCCAGTAGAAATAAAGCTTGTACTTTCAGTTGAATACACTTTCTGTTTTCAGTAGAAAAAGCTTCGTTTTCCAGTAGAAATAAAGCTTGTACTTTCAGTAGCTTTATTTTTTTACTTTCAGTAGAAATAAAACTTTCATTTCCAGTAGAACTTAAGCTTACAGTTCCAGTGGAAATATGTAGGGCCCGCCTTTCGAGTAGAAAGAATGCTTGCATTTAGAAGTAAACTTGCATTTCCAATAGAAATTTAGCTTGCAGTACCAATAGAAATAAAGCTTTCAATTCCAGTATATATAAAACTTGCATTTCCAGTAAAAAAGCTTACATTTACAGTAGAAATAAAGCTTGAATTTCCAATTGAAACTAAACCTGCAGTTCCAGTGGAAATATGACTTGAAATTCCACTGGAAATAAAGCTTACATTTCCAATGAATATAAAGCTTGCATTTCCAGGAGAAATTAAGCTTGCAGTTTCCGTTGAAATATGACTTGCATTTCCAGTGGAAATAAAGCATCTTTTTCCAGTACTGGAAATAAAGTTTGCATTTCCAGTAGAGAAAAGCTTACATTTTCAATAGATGTAAGGTTTGTATTACCAGTTAAAATGTTTCTGGAATTTCCAGTAGAAACAAAGTTCGTATATCCAATGAAACAAATTTTTCATTTCCGGTAGAAATTAAGCTTGCATTTCCCATAGAAATGAGAAAGCTCTTTTATTTGCTTAAGTGTTTGAATAGCTTTTTTAATTGATTTCATGAAACACTCAATAAAAGTGGAATTGCAGAGCAATTCTCTTTTAGGAATTCTATTAATTTCAAAGCGGACTTTATCTGTTCTCGATAAGTAATGACAAAAGAGAGCATACGGTGTATCTGAAATTATTTATCTCATGAAGTGCCTTTGCAATACATCAAGTTTCGCCCAAGTTCTTCGAACATCGAAGACACAAGTTATGAACTTCAATTCATCCTATAACTTTGTTCAAACTTTGACTTACGACTATCTTCAGTTTTCATGCCAAAGTTCAAATCACCGATGTTCGTCCTTTCCACACTATTAATTCTAATAACATTGTCATTAAGTTTAGCATTTATAGATAAGGAGAGGGAATATCAGTGTAGTAGAGGAAACATAAAAGATTTCCAATCAGTCTCTTTAGCATATCATTCAGTTTGAAGTGATGGTATGGAAAATGACTTCCCCCGCATTGGAAATTCAAGTGAATTTCAAATGTTGCTCAAATTGATAGAGTGTGATAACATACATTTATAGTGGGTGTCGAAACATATCCTTGGGATGTGCTTCATTTTAATTTTCATTGAGAATATTTCGGAGCAGAGAAATAAAGTGGAGAAGCGTCTTTGGATAGAGTGCATAAGTGAATAAAGTGTAGGATTTTCCGTTGGAATATGAAATTTATTCGCATAAATTTGAATTCATGTTCACAAATGGGTTAATTGAAGTCATACTTTCTGGTTTAGAACTCCTTCCTTTCTCACTTTCCATGCCCTTCCCATCCAATGGAATCTTCCAGTGAATACCTCTGCGACGGAAACATATACTTTTGTGTGTGAAATTTCACTTCTTTTATTACTTAAGCCCCTCACTTGCTTGAATAAATATACAAACCGGGAGCTTTTCGGGTGGGAGAGAATGGTGGGGTATAAAAACATTTATTTAACCTCATATACGGTAGAACTTGGGGGATTGCTGTGGGGGTGGGGGCCAGCAAAAAGGGAGCCAAAGTTTCAACCCGATGTCAGATTCTCAAGCAAATACAGCATTAACATGTGCTGCGTAGAATTTTGGCAAGAGGAAATTAGGAGAAGAAAGTGTTTTTCTTTTAGATTAGACCCCAGTCGGCGTCTCAGTTGAGGAATATAAATAATTTTAATGCGCCATATATATACAGTTGAATGGCTGAGATGGGATTTAATCATCCCCTTCTCCGCAAGAAGAAAATCTTCAAAGCCCAGGATAAGGGCATTCACCTTTTTTTCTGCCATCAACTACCCACGGCTAAAAGGTAATCCATCATTAGGTAGTTTCCAAATATTTGAATAAAATGTCTTTCAGCAGCTTGGGAAAACTCAAGGGGTGATACATTAGTGGAAGACATTATGGGAGGTTTTCTAAGAAAAACTTGAGCTTCTTCTGTAGAAATTTGAATACAGGATCGTTTAAGAAACTTTACAGAAATTCTGTTAAAAGCTTTTCTTGGAAATGCCATATGAAAGCTTTTACAGGAAATTCATTAAATAACAATTAGAGAAAGTCTGTGAAAGCATGAGCTTTTATAATGCAAAGTAATTGAAATGCTCGTTGAAATGCCTTTTGAATTTTTATTGGAAACCAGGTAATAGATTACAATCGAACTTATTATATTTTGGAAGTTTTCCTTGGAAATTCGTTAAAAGCTTTCACTAAATAATTCTTGAGAGCTTCTACCAGGGAAATCGTTCGAAATCTTAAAAGGAAATCTTATAAATGCTTTGAATAAAAAACATTTCCAGTAGAAATAAAGCTTTCATTTCCAGTGAAAAGAAATCTTGAATTTCCAGTAGTAATAAACCTACAGTTAGTAGAAATAAAAATCCTTTTTTCTTACTGGAAATATAAGTAAAATTTGAGTGGAAATTCAAGCTTTCTCCATTGCACTGGAAACAAAAGCTTTATTTCTAAGTAGAGAATAAAGCTTACAATTCCAGTAGACAAAAGCTTACATTTTCAAGCTTTCATGGAAATTCAAGCTATTTCCACTGGGAACGAAAGCTTTATTTATACTTAGAAATAAAGCTTTTGTTTCCAGTGGAAAAAGCTTGAAATTCCATTAAAATTTTTGCTTACATTTCCATTAGAAAAAAGGCTTTAATTTTCAGTAGAAATAAAGCTTTCTTTCCTAGAAGAAAAAGCTTAAATTTCCAGTAGAAATTTTACTTTCATTTCCAGTAGGAAAAAACTATCATTTCCAGTAGAAATAAAGCTTTCGTTTCCAGTGGAAAAAGCTTGAATTTCCAGTAAAATTTTACTTACATTTCCAGTAAGAAAAAAGTCTTTAATTTCCAATAGAAATAAAGCTTTCGTTCCTAGTAGAAAAAACTTGAATTTCCAGTAGAAATTTTACTTACATCTCCAGTAGGAAAAAGCTGTCATTTCAAATAGAAATAAAGGTTTTGTTTCCATGGAAAGAATAAAGCAATAGTTAAAAGCAATTTGAAAGCTTAGAAGGGTTTTTTTGAAAGCAGTAAACGATAGTTTAGAAAAAGTTTTAACTTCAAAGTTTACGAAAGCTTCTACTGGAATGTTTTTACAGGAAATACATGGAAAATGTTAAATGAAAGTCTGAGTTTTGATAAGTTTTTGATAGCTTTTATACTGGAAAGTCATTGAAATTATTTTGAACCTTTAAAATAGAAACATTAAATGCTTCAAATCTAAATTATTTGAGTGTCTCAAATTTAGAAGCTTAATTTTAGTGGAAACTCATTAAATTTTATTGAAAGCTTCCATCAGGAAAAACTTTGAAATAAAAATGAATCATTTGAAAATTTTTCAAGGCTTCTTTTGGAAATCTTTTGTACAAGATATTTATATAAAATTTTAAATGGAAGTCCGTAAAAGCTTTATGTAAAACAAACATTCTTGAAAGTTTCTACTAGTTTTTAAAGCTTTCAATCGAAATTCCCTTTCGCAAAAGTTTTTACGGGTTTTTCGTGGAAAATATTAAGTGTTATTTTATAAAATTTAGGAAAACATTCGAAAGCTCTCAATAAGAAGCCCTTAAAAGCCTTTACCAAGAAAATCTTTAAGAGCTTTCACTGGAAATTCCTAAAAAAAAATGCTTTTGTACTGAAATTCTCGATGAAATCAGTGAAATGTTGGGATTATTCACCCCTTAATAATAAAAACTTGAAGTATGTTTTTGTTGCTCTCTGATTCTCCTAACACTCCTATCATGATTTATTTTCCTCTTAAAAGCTCTCCATCTTCAGTTTTTCATCATATCAAGAAATACTATATGTACCTTTACAAAAAACAGTGTATGAAGAAAATCTGGATAATGGCAAAGACGTAAAATAAGCCATTCTGAGATTTAACTCGTACAAAGCGATATTTCCAATTTTCATAAATTGAAATTGAACGAATATTTCTCCTTGGGAGTGTTAGTGTGTAAAATGAGCTCCGAAGGCTTATACATTACCCAAATAGAATTGTATAAGATTGAAAATGGCAAAAGGGGATGCTTTTCATCGTTGTGAATATACGTCTCACTTGAATTTTCCACTTGTGTTGCTTTTACCACGAAAATGAAAGATGGATGTGGAATTCCTTGGTATTTTCCGTGTGATTCACCTTCTTAATGATTTTCCTAGTTTTTTTTTCTCTTCTATTTTCGTGCTCCTTTTCATCTCGATAAACGACATTTCTCATTTCACGTGGAAATAGATAATTTTTCTACTTATTTAAACTGGCTCTTAGTGGCAAAGAATATCCAATTGCGATTGTCTTGAAATCACGTACTTTTTTCCCCAAACCCTTAATGACGTCAGGGAATTAATTTATCAAAAGCTTCTTCTAATGTTATGGGATTTGTGTTGCCACAGTGGATGCTTTTTTGTTACTCTATGGGATAAGTGGGTATGATAAAAGCGTAGAATATTCATGATTTCTACTCTCCCAACTCCCCCTGCATGTTCATGGTCCACCCCCGCCCCAGCAAACACTTGATTCACCGTGAAGGCAAGACTCTCTGACTTTTTGGTTCTTTCTCTCTATTTTATCCGAAATATTTGGTTTACTCACGTACACGAGGCAACTTTCATACCAAAAGTCATCTCCCGCTCCCCATCGTGAGTAAATAAAAGCGAAAAGAGAGAAAGACGCGAAATAAAATGGGTCGATGGAATTTTCACCCTCAGCTTTTACCACCCACCTCCACCCCCCACCCCAAAGAACATGGGAAAGCTGGTGAGGATGGAAAATATAGGTAGAATATAAAAGCTCAAAGGAAGCTCGAAAAAATATGTCCAACAAAATTGCCAATAATTTCTCTTCTATTAACAAGATTAATGAGCCACAATTTGCATAAGTGTATAAAATATTAATTACCCCAAAGGAGGGAGGGGAGGGCATAATTTTGTCACATGTGCTCCAATAAATTTATGTACACAGTGTAATTTAAGAAGAATTGACCGGCTTTTTTTTACGCCTCGCTGGGAAATAATGGGCTAACTTTTACCACCCATCGAATGCAATTTTCACCCTCCGAAACGTTAATAGTCAAGTTCTTATACAACTTTCGAAATATTTAAATTTATTCCCCTCAACTTTGACTTTCTCCCCCCGAAACATGAGAGGAAGCTTTTCACTTGGCCGTGAGGAGCTTCAGAAAGCAGATTTTCTTATAGTCAATTCTTGGAGATATGATGAAGCTACCTTTAGGGAGAAGAAATATGTCACAAGCAATGCCAGTGGGTGATTTCATTTTATTTCAGTTGCAAACAGTCCAATTGAAAATTGGAAAAATTCTTGACTTTGTGTTTCATTTTAGAAAGTCATGTCCTAAAGTCATTTCCTTTTCAGTGAAATTCCCAAAAAGAAAATCTAAAGTAAAGAAACTCCAAATTAAAGTACGAGACTTGATACTTTAATGAAAAGTTCAAGGGATAAATATGTATATAGGATGGAAAGGACAAATAAAACTTGCAGAACTTTTCGATTTTGTATGAAAGCTCTCTTCAAGAATGCTTGATATATAAAAGCTTTGAACAGCTTTCAGTATTAGTTATTTAATAATTTTTCTCTATCGAGAAAGCTCAAAATATCTGCAGAAACTCTCAAAAAGTTCAACAAGAAGCTTAACAAAATTACTTAAGCTTTGATGCGATCTTCAAAAAGCCCTTAATGAAACACTAAAGCTCATAAATTTATCTAAAAGCTCTAAAAATTTATTTAGACTTTTCTTTAGACTTTCACTTCCATAGAAATTTTCGAAAGCTATGAACTAAGTTATTTATCCATATTTAAACGATTTTTTTTAAACTCAAAACCTTTTGCAAATTCTCTAGGAAGCTCGAAAAATATTCTGAAAGCCCATGGGTTGCTTAGAAAGTATAATAGCCAAGGGGGAGATATTATGATCAGAAAGACGTACAATACTTCCAACACTTCCACATTGTGAAGAAAAGCTTCCAAAGTTATAATTCTAAAGCTTTCAGGATGAGCTTTCATCTTATCAAATTTACTTTCTATACTAACTTTTGGGAAGCTTTCTAGAGCTTTCCAAGAAAGTATTCCAGGAACACTTTCCAGAAAGAGCTTTCTATAGAAATGCTTTCCAGAAAGAGCTTTTCTATAGAAATGCTTCCCAGAAAGAGCTTTTCTATAGAAATGGTTTCCAGAAAAGCGTTCTATATGATTGCTTTCTAGAAAAGCGTTCTATGGGAATACTTTTCAGGAAAACTTTCTATTGAAATGGTTTCCAGAAAAGCGTTCTATATGATTGCTTTCCAGAAAAGCGTTCTAATGATTGCTTTCCAGAAAAGCTTTCTATGGGAATACTTTCCATGAAAACTTTCTATTGAATTGGTTTCCAGAAAAGCGTTCTATATGATTGCTTTCCAGAAAAGCTTTTTTTTAGAAATGGTTTCCAGAAAGAGCTTTTCTATAGAAATGCTTTCCAGAAAGAGCTTTTTTATAGAAATTCTTTCCAGAAAAGCTTTTATATAGAAATGCTGTCCAGAAAGACCTTTTCTATAGAAAGGCTTTCCACAAAGAGCTTTTCTATAGAAATGCTTTCCAGAAAGAGCTTTTCTATAGAAATGCTTTCCAGAAAGAGCTTTTCTATAGAAATGGTTTTCAGAAAAGTTTTCTATATGATTGCTTTCCAGAAAAGTGTTCTATGGGAATACTTTCCAGGAAAACTTTCTATAGTAATGCTTTCTTGGAAAGCTTTCTAGGAGTGCTTTCTATGAATGCTCCCTATGAATGCTTTATAAGAAAGCTCTCTAAAGCTTTTAGAAAATCTACAAAAGCTTTTCAGAATTTTCAGAAGCATAGCGAAATCTTTAAAAGCTTACCTGAAAGCTTTACAAATTTTCCAGACTTTTTTAAAATGCTCGTAAATTTCTGAAGAGCCTTACAACAATTTTAGAAAGCTTTCAGCAAATCCAGTTTGTTTTTTAAAGTTTATGAATTACCTACAAAGCTCCTGAAAATATTCTAAAACCCTTCAAAAATTCTAGGGCTCTGGAAAAACTTCTCAAAGCTTCTGATCTTCCTTTCCACTTCCGAAAGCTCTCGCGCACTTCCATTGACATGTACACCACTTCAGTCCATTAGATCTCCCCCTCGATAATAGCTTAACTTAAAATTTAAAAATATTTTAAAAGAAGACAACGGTATATCATTGTATATGTATATTGAAAAGCTCTAAAATATTTACTCCATAATGAAGCCAAAGAAAGCTTTCAACAGCTTTCCAATAAAATCTTTGACTTTCCTGTGCAAACTGTTAAAAAGATTTTTAGAAAAGCTTTTAGTGAATTCCAATAAAAACTTGATTAGGATTTATTATCCAAGGTGAAAATTGTTCACTGCCTAATAAAGTTTGAAAAAAATACTTGAGAATATTCGAGTATGAAAGCTTTGATTTGCTAGTTTGAGTTTGCAAAGAGTTTTCCAATAAAACA
>CAKKOB020002550.1:0-12485 GCA_918844115.2 Phlebotomus perniciosus
ACCGATCAGGGATTTTAAGGCAGATTCTGAAAGTAGAAGAGCCAACGGTTTCATCGAGGCCGGTCTCGTCAAAATCGGACAGATGAAACCTGACATATAAGGCACCATATATATAAAACTGAATCGTGAAATGTCAACGCACCAACCTAATAATTGCAAAAAACCGTATCAAATAAAATTCAATCTCGAAAAATCCCGCTCTCATATATAAAGCCTTTTGCCAAATTAATAGCATTAGTCGTGTTGATTTTTCCGACATGTGCATATTTTGTCCATGGGCAAAGCTTTTGGGATTAAAAAGCTCAATCGCCGAATCAATTAGCGAAATGATGCTCAATTCCATCATTGAGTGCAGATATTGTGGAGAAGTCAACAAGAGCCCAAGTGCTTTGTGTTGATGGCTATAAATGGCTGTGAAAGCATTGTTCCCCAAACATCTTTTTCCCTCCACTATGATTTATGGCATATATGTCGAGCTGGGAGAGCAAAATAGAAAAAGCCCACCCCTCCCTCTTGAGGAAAAAAGCATCCAATGGAGTCGCAACTGCAATTATCCAGCAACCGCCAGTGGGTAAATTTCGATGTTGAGTTGAAGAAGTTGGTGAAGTATTGTACAAGGGGGAGATATTAGGGACAAAGAGGTGTACAACGCTTTTGCATTTTGTAGGAAAGCTCCTCAACAATTTATAATATATGTTTCGGAAGCTTTAAAGAGCTTTAATTCTAGTTAACTCACTGACTAAAAGTGCCTTATATTTTTTTCGATTTTAAACATTTAAACCTTATGAAAAAGCTTTAGGAAAATGAGTAAAAGCTCCTAAAAATTTAATCAGAAGAATATCCAGTGAAAGCTCAATAATTTACATATTATAGATAAGCTTTGAAAATATCTCCAAAAGCTCCGAGCCTTTAAAGAATTAAGCTGATTGTTGTTATAAAGCTCTTATCAGTTTGCAATGAATAAATTTGAATGAATGAATGAAGTTTGAATGAATAAATATGACAGCATCGTCTCTAGCGGTGATATAATGAATTTTGCGAATACGGATAATGAAGAGGATTTTATTCGCTTTCGATTAAAAAAAATATTTTCAAAATCGGTTCACAAGCACCGCTGAAATTGCAATTTTTAGCAAAGTCAAAATTCAAGCGACTGTAGCGCCACTTGTGGTAGCCTCAGGAAGCTCACATAAAGTGAAACATATCGAGAATTTCCTAAGCTTTCGATTGAACTTGGTTTCACTCAAATCGGTCCACAAATACTCGGGCTAGAAGATTTTAAAACAGTAGGTCAATTTGACCTACTCCGGTAGTTAGAGGTATAAAAAATTTCCGGTAGTCCTAGTGTTAAAAAGCTTTACTATTTTTTTCTGAATATTTTAAAAACAACAAAAATATAATATTTAAAATATGGATTTATTTTTTCAAGTTTATATTTTTCAAAAGCTCAACAACAAATTTTTCCAAAAATTCTATAATAAATTTACTAATAAATAAAGCTCACAAATTGACTTAAAAGCTTTTAAAAATTTCCCAAAATTCTCTTTAAATGTTTTGAAAGTTACTTTACAAAGTAACCAAAAAAATCCTCGCTCACTTTCATTAACTAGTACATCACTTCTGATCATAACATCCCTACCTTGGCGAGGTGTTTGGCGCTCTTTTGGTGAATGGACTTTTGCGGAATTGTATAAAAAAAGTGAACTGTATGGCATTAATCAGCATTGCGACTAAACTCTTACAATTGAAAATTCCCCTCACCAACTCCACACAGCCATAAATTGGCATTAGGAGGGCGAGAATCTGCACAATGTTGAGGTCCTGGGAAAGAGCCTTTTTGCAAAAGCCCCAGGAGAATGTTGAACAGAGTGGGGGTGGGGGGAGTGAATAAATCAAACAATCCTGGGGCCCAAAGGTACCGAGAGTTGGAGAGCTCAAATAGAAATTCTTGCGCCAAATACAATTTCCTTAGCATATAAATCACCCCATTTACAAGATATCATGCGAACACAACTCTTACGTGTGGTTTTACATATTGACGGAAAAGTTGTTGTCATCATGTTAACTGGCAATCTAATGCAATAATATTCACATTTTCCAACCTGCACATATATACAGAGAATCAAGGAGGAAAATTGTTTCTTCACTCTCTCATGTCTTTTTCTTCTTTGTGGCAACCCATAATTTATGAAAACACATCACATCCACTTGACACGATGCATTCTTGTAACTATTCAAATTTACCTGATCCTCCATATAAGAGGATGTATTTTCAATTTGAATTTCAGCATAAGAAAACAAAGTGAGAGATATTATACAAGTGAGAAGTCTCTCTCTCTCGAAGTATAATACCTCAAGGGGGAAATTCTAAAGACAAGAAGCTCCTTAAGTTACTATAAAAAAATCAGTTTCGTTTTGTTTGCATTCTTTCAGGCGCTTTTCTTCAGCCTAAAAGTAGGTAAGTCAATGGTAATTTTTCCTAAAATAAACTAAATTCGCCTGAAGTTAGACAAATTGGTTAGGAAAACTGTTACTGATTTCCCCTAAAAAAGGGACATGAAAAAAGATCTGTTTTCATTCAGTAGCACTATTTAAAGCGCTTTTTATTATTAGAATGGCATCATTTTGTGACTAATAAACTTATTTGTTCCTAAAAATAGACAATTGAATGTCTATTTCGCCAGAAATTATGCAAATGACTGTCACTTTAGCTCAAAGTTAGTCAAATATCTCTCTCCAAAATCTTTATTTGATTTTTAAGTTAAATCTTTTTCTGTTTCTGTGTAGCAATTCAAATTTCGTTAATAACCATCCCATTGTCATGAGGCTCGTTTGAGTAATTCTATCAACAGTTGCTCGTCAGAAGTGCTGTTGTCAAATATTTGCCAGCATGTGTGTACATGTCTAGCGATTATTAAATTATCGATAGTATGTAAAATCAAATATTCCACTGCTGATAGGAAAATCCCTCGTCAGAGACAATCTGTGAAATTTTATGCGATTTCCCACGTGATTTTTGCATTGAATGCGACTCCTAAAGCCTTGAACTTTTTTTTCTTATTTACTATTTCTCACACAACACAGAGTTACAAAAACTTCTTCACTGACACTCTTGCCAAGAGATTGCAAATTGTGCCACAGAAATTGGTTTCATTTTTTTCTTCTTTCGTTTGCATTCAAAGACAGAAAGATTGACATGTTTTCTTTGCGGGTATCCACTATCAAAGGAAAAACGATGTAACGGATGAAAAAAAAATGAGATGGAAACCCCATTGAAGGCCTAATTGATTTTCAAAAATGTGTTATGCAATGCAAAACGGTCTCGTCTCTCGCGCAATTTTGATTTATCTCAGCGATAATGAAATTGGTCACATTTCCGCGATGGCAAAAATGTGTTTCTCATGCGCCTCCCGGATGCAATAATTCCCTCACGAAAATGATTATATCGTTGCTTTAGTGAAGAGTTAATTAACATTTTGCATCTGACGGTTTATATTTCAATTTGGGATTTTGTCTCTTCAAAGGCTGACATTCTGCTCAATGAATTTTCATGGAAATTCCAAGTGGAATATCATTAGGCGACGAATAAATTTTCATGGGTGAGGGGGGGGGAGGAGGAGGGGGTGGAGATTTTACCTCCCAAAACGCCCTAAACGCAACCGGTCATCAGGCCAAGATGGCACAAAGTCACCATGAATGGGTTTTAAATGATCTTTTAATAGGCAAAAGGAAAAATTTTTCCTTTTTTTCTCTTCAATGTAGCGCAATTTTTCATTTCGCGTGCGAGCAAAGAATAAGATTTATCATCGTCACACGCCCCCCGCTTAATTTCACCACCCTTAATCCACCCACGCGGGGTGTATTAAAAATATAATTCATTATATATACGTCTCACAGGGAAAGAGATATTCGTGGCATGTGTTATTTTTAGGTCCCTTTTATTAGGAATTGGTATAAGAAAATTGTCCGAGACGGAGAGGTAGAAGAAAATTTAAATGGATATTTCTGATCTTCACCACCGTCTCAAGTACATCTAACATCAATATTATTTTTAAACTTTGTGCAAAACACTTCCGAAAGTGTTTTCACTTAATTAAGAAACTTGATCGTTTTTCCAGGATTTCACGGTCAATCCCAAAGAGAGCCCACTCCCAACCTCTCCCATTGACCCAAAAATAAACCCCTAAATTATGATGAGGAAGGGAAAGTACATTTACGGTATACCAAGATGTGAGTAAATTCACTTTGTTCGCTTTGTTTACTGGAAATTCTTCCCTCAAAGGAAAATAGAGAGAGAGAGGAGAGACATTTTCTCCCCAGATAATTGTGTTATGTGCGTAAAACAATATCTCCAATCTCTGACATTTATTCAGTTTGTTTTCCTATTACAGCCCCAAAATTCCCCTATAGTCTCACTGCGTCCCATTGATGACCTATTTAGTAAGTGGGGGAGCTTTTACGCAATCTTTTGAGAGCTTTCGAAATTCCAATTTTGGATTCAAAAAAAAAAAAGATTCTTTAGGTAAAGCTCTGGAGCTTTATTCAAAATCACTTTCGAAATCAAACATCTTTTATTGCTTATTTCGAATAAGCACAAATGTGATATATCGATCACAAATGCGATATATCGGTCACAAATGTGATCTATCGAAAACAAATGTAATCTGTCGATCAAAGATGCAATTTTTCAATCACAAATTCAATCTATTGATCACAAATAGAATCTGTCGATCTGAAATGCAATTTGCTGATCACAAATGTAATTTGCTGATTGACAGATTGGCGCCAATCATAGTTCACTAAAAATAGCACTTGTTCACCTCTTGTTCGAAAATGCAATTTCATTATCGAAATTTATCATAGAAAGACTAGAAAGATAATATGTTGCAAAATATGTACATAATTATAATTCAATATTTCTCGATTTGAAGCTTTCTGAAGATTAAACATTAGTAAAATGTTTATTTTCTTAGTTGAAAGTTTATTTAATTTCGAAAATTCTTTTTCGAAATTCAAATATTTTTCGAATAACTCTAACAAGTAGGAGTTCTAATAGGTTTCGTTTTCTATTTAAATTGTGAAGAAATATTTCGAAAACTTCTTTTCTCTGTTTAAAAAAAATAACCATTTCGATATCGAAATGTTGACTTCGAAAATGAAAAGATCTTTTTTCGAAATCAAGCTACCCAGAACCCGATTGTATAACTCCTCTATACCAGCAATTCTATTGACTTCCCAATTAATAATAACTTTTTGAAACATCCCCTTTCGACGTTACAATTTCGATATCGAATTTCATCAATATTTCCCTAACAAAACAACTTAACAACCCAATATTTCCCAACTTGGAACCCTCATCCAATCTTCCATTAAATATAATTTAAAGCCATTCAATTGCGATGGCAAAAAAAATCCTCCCCTGTTATTTTCATTCTTATCTCATTGGAATCATTTTACAATTTTGTAAATATCACCTGAAAGTAAACATCGTTTCAATTCCATTCTTATTTGCTTGGCACAAAAAGCCCCCAAGAGAGAGAGACAGCCACCCCCCCATTCCGCCGAGCTGTTTTCAGTCAATATAAAAATATCTCAAGATGGATAAAATTCGATACCATCTCGTTGAGAAAATGGCAAAACAGGGTTAAGAAAATGAGGGAGAGAGGGAAAGATATAACGCACCTTCTTGACGGGCATGAGGAGGGCGTTGCTGGCTGAGGGGGCGCTCTGGCGCACCGGAACGACGCCCACATTGAGATTGATGCCGGCCATTTGTGTGGCGGTTTGACTGCTGAGCGGCGGCGGCGGCTGCGTGGCCTGGACGCCGGACAGCGTCTGCTGGCCGAGGCTCAAATTGTGCGACGGCCCCAAGAAAGTGCGCAACGAAATGGGCGTAAACATGGCCGCCGCGGCGGCTGGATGCATTGGCGGCTGATGCAGACCCGCCGGCGGATGATGGAGCGCCGCGGCGGGATGCAGATGCTGATAATTCTGCTGCTGCGTGGCCTGCGTGGCCGCCGACACTTGGACGCCCGATTGCGCCGCCTGTGGGTGAAAGCCCGCCGGCGACGGGTGCAACGGCACCAGCATCTTCTGCAATGGCACTCCCCACGGCAAATACCACGACCCCGGATGGTGTTGCATTTTGCACACCCTCTTTTTTTTCCACCGCCGGCCAATAAAAACTCCAAAAATGGGACTTTGTCTAAGTCCGCCGCGTGTTAACAAGTTAACCGCTCTTCTCGAGATCTGCAGCCAAACTACCTCGAGGGTATAAGATGTCTTTAACTATGTTTAACAGCTTCTATTTCACCAGACAATCACTTGCACTTCTCATGTCTTGTTATCTCTATGTTTTTGCGAGCTCTTGCCACAACAGCTTTCTGCAAAATGATCAAAAGTGGGAGGAGGAGGAGGAGAGGTTTGTGATGAATTCCCTCACATATAAGAAACTTTTAGTGGGAAAACTTTATGAGAAATTATACTCAATTTTCTGGCTTACAAAGTTGTTATTCCAAACAACTTAACGTGTTTGACGCACAAAGAAAATCTTAAAGTTTCAAATCATATATAATACTAAAAGAATTGACAGACGTTGGATTATGAATTTAAAATAATCCCCTGTT
The DNA here is from genome assembly GCA_918844115.2 of Phlebotomus perniciosus. Classification (NCBI taxonomy): domain Eukaryota; kingdom Metazoa; phylum Arthropoda; class Insecta; order Diptera; family Psychodidae; genus Phlebotomus; species Phlebotomus perniciosus. The sequence goes on from CAKKOB020002550.1 coordinate 6,627, forward strand.
GAGTTTGACAAACAAAATTTACTTCAAGAACATAAGCATTATCTATTATATTTAACAAGTAAAACAAGGCGTTGGGATTTAAATTCAAAATTTGAACTAAGCCGTTGGCTTTCATATTCAAATTGTCATTTCTCCTGTCACTTTTGACAGTAAATCCAGTTTTAAAATCTTTAATTAACAAATAATAAAAGCTCTGATTTATTAAGTTAAAATTTGACGTTTAGTTTCCTGTTTATTTGACAGCAAATGACTTAAAATCTGTGACAGAACTAACCGTTAACTTTCAAATTCAAACTGACGTTTGCTCCTGTCACTTTTGTCAGTAAATTCCATTTTGTAACCTTTAAGATTCTGTGAGAAAATTGCAGTAAATCTCAATTAGTTTCCCCACCTCAATTGCTTATCTCTCCCACTCAATGGCTCGTGAATTTTTCATCGGGAAAACCAAACATATTGAATCATTCAGAGGTGAGTTTTTGGTCACCTTTGCTGAATAACAAATTGCTCCACAAGCATAAAATATCCATTCTATGCTCTTCCAACGTTGATTGTGAAAAACAGAAACACCATCCAATTAGAACCTAGCCAGGAATTCATGAAAGAATTTTTCCTCAAAAAAAAAATCATTCATGACTTTGTGTATACACAAAAATCCCAAGTAATATTTGTCAAATTAATTACTGTAATAGATACTCATTATCATTGAGTGAATCTTGGTTTGTCTCTTGCCTCTTCCTTTTCACATATTAGGCCCCATAGTTGAGCCCACCGCTGTGAAGTGAATGTAAATATTGGAACACAGAGAGATTGTGTTGCAAAATCTTATGCCAAGCAGATGAGACGGGGAATATTAACAAAACCACAGGGTTACAAGTGTATATACTCAAAGAAAACCTTATTACTATCATCAGAACCCGCACCCTCAATCCCCCCCCCCCACTAAGAAATCTCACCACATCCACCCCTTTAGGGCAAAAATATCTTACTACAACCAAAGAGGAACGCATATCTTCAACACAGTGGTAAAGACAAAGCTCACAGGAGATGTTTCTGGGATTATATTTGTACGCCAAATGACATTACCCATAAGATAACATTTCACATTAACCATTTAATACACTTCCATACACCTTTTTCTTTCTCTAATTTACTCTCTCACACACACAAAACTTACACACCTCTCTCTATATATAATTCCGCCATTGAACCATCTTTTGCTTCTAATTCTCAGCCTTTGTGGCAATTTCTATTTCCTCCACCCATTTTCATCTTATTATTATTACAAAATCTTCACCCGAAAAACATGTTGGGTAAAATGCCGAAAGTGACATCCCAGTACCAACATATCAAGCTCAGATTTCGTCATTGACGGAGAAATGAGACTTGTAGACTATTAATTAGGCATGGAGTTAAGATATCAACTCTAAATGTAGATCTGGATAAGAATTTTTGTAGTTTGTGAATAATAAAGTTCTTATTGGAATACGTATGACTGTGACTTGGAAAAAATGGTCCATACACTTTGTATGAACCGTTAATGAACCTCATTACATCGAGACCGGATTTTGCTGTTTATATCGACAGCATTGGATTAGGATTGGATTTGAAGTTGGATTGAGATAGTCCTGACTAAGGCCATTTCTAATCCAACTTCAAATCCAATCCTAATCCAATCCTGTCGATATAAACAGCCAAATCCGGTCTCGATGTAAATGGCCTCATATAAAACGATAAGATTAGATACGGTTTTTGGAACAATCCAATCTCAATCTAATGCTTAATCTTAATCTAAAGATTAAAACAGACAATTGAAACTTGGAAGCTTACATTCAGTTTAATCTGATCACCAAAGCTTAGATTTAACCAAAAAATTTTAATCTTGTATCTCATTTAATATCCAATTTAAACCTAGACCAAAGTCAATAACCTAAAAAGGATTTATCTCCCTTAAATTCACGCCTAATTAAACTTGAAAGTGAATGCATCTCAACTCTGTCTAAAGACCTATCTTTACCTCTATTCCTTGCGAGAAATAGACACACACACACCTTGTATCATACCTCAATTTGTCTTTCTCAACTCCAATGTCAACACGAAAGATCAGAAGATGCCAGAGTCAAAGGGCGAAAATCTTCAATTTCACGTTAGATGGACTTCTAATTAATAACGTATACATCCTCCCTCTTCCTTCCTCCCCCCGACAAACTCATCATGCATGCAACTTTTCACCTCTAAGAAAATCCCAGACACACTCACACACATTTTCCAACCAAGAAGGTGAAGAAACGTGCGGGTGGGAGGAGAAAATTGAAGATGAAAACTCCATGTGGAAAACACCTTAAAAGTTCAATTACATTCCACTACATGAAATTGCTAATTAGTGGGTGGAGTGGGGGGGGGAGAGTGAAGAAAAACACTTTTAATTGTACTTTATTGGGTTGAATTGGTGTGGCGAGTTATAATTTTATCTGTGCGAGAAGCTCCCTCGCACACCTTCAACACTTTCACACACCATTTGTGAGCTTCAGCCAGGTGAGAAAAAAAATCACCTGCGACGCGCAACATTCGTTGGTGATAGATTTAAATACTCGCACTGGTATTTTTTTCTCGTTAATATATAATAGTTTGTTTTTCTTTTTCGTTCATCTTCTTGCAAGTTGCAAGATCAAGAGGCAACAAAAAATATAATACGTTTGACCATTCGTGCGGAAAAAAAGCAGTGAAAGTTAAAATATTAATTCAATAGAGAGAAAGAGATGATGAATATTACGGCAAAAAGAGCTTATAAGATGGATTGATTTTCTGGGAATTCTTGATCACTTTACTGGTAAAAAATTTTTTTTGAGGAATTATTTTTCATACTTCCAAATGTATGAAAAATTATTTCTTTTTATTCGAATAGTTAGATAAATTCTTTTGAACAGTATAGTTTCTCAAAACAAATCAGTAAAACAAGGACTAAAAGAACTGACAAACGTTGAGATTTAAATTCAAAATTTGACGTTTAGTCCCATGTCATGTTTCACAGCAACCTGTCAAATTCAAAGTGACATTGCAAATATGAAAATGATCTTATTCCAAAAGAATTTCAAATTATCTGACTTTTCAAACAGTTTCTCCAAAAACTATGAAATTGACACAAAAAAAACAACATATAAAAAACAATTAATTCTTTTTACTAGTGTCAGACTTGCTGACCTATTGATGGTGGATATTTCAGACGGATTGCGCCAAACGGCTTTCATCATTAAAAGCTCTTTAAGTGCAAATCATAATTACATAAGCCATAGTTCAATTGCTCTCAAAAGCCATGTGACTATAAATAAATTCATTCTTATTAATAGCAATTGTGTTTATGTAATTTTGACCAAATCAACCCGAAAATATCACTCTGCGAGAATTGCTCTAGCGACGCGCAAGCCTTCGCACAAAATCGCTGTGATTTCACTTCAACGACCAAAAAGGTCAATTGATGCAATTTTTGAGCGGATTTGCCGCAAAAACGTCATCAAATGTTTATAAAATCTTTCCATTATGGATGCCAGAAAAATTTGGCCAATATTCATGTGAATTCAAAGTTAAACCTCCAAAAGCCAAAGAATGACACAACATTTGGGAAGATATAAGCTATCGAAGCTATAATAAAATATGCTAAATGGCACCGGAAACAATCTCTGAAATCATGCAAAGAGCTCAACAAACGATAAAAGAAATGTTTAAAGAGAAAACCAAGAGAAGTGGGCATAATATATTTGGAGTAAAAATAAAAGGCATGAATTTCGCTTTTTCACCTCTCGATTTTTTTCTATAAATAAATTATTATAGATCTACAACTTTTGTGTGATTTTTTTTATTTTATGTGGCCCTTTTTTCGGGAAGAAGAACATTCTTTTGCTATTGAATGCCAAAAAAATATACTGTTAGAAATGAATATCTAACACATTAACGTGTTATCACACGTAATTTTATAGTGGATTAATTAATGAGCCAGCAAATTAAATTAATCTCCATAATGTCGTAACTTTTTTTTGCTCGAAAACGTTTTAGGCTATTCTCGTGGTTTTCATAACCTCACTCTCCATTTATGAACGTGGGAGACACGAAACAATTCATGAAATCGAGAGTTTATATATATCCGTAAACACCTAATACTCATAATAATCGTGAAAATTTTAGACAAACTCAAAAAATTTATATAAATTTGAATTCATTACTGATCTGCTAGAATTCCACAGTAGAAACTGCTAGAATATCCCTAGAATTTTTTAGTAATTAATTAGGCAGAAAATTACGTGTGATAACACGTTAACACTAGTTTTTGGACCTTCTTAAACTAATCAGTCGCATTAAAAATCAAAATAAATTCCCCCCAATCAAAAACTAATCTAATCTAATCATAAAGCACTTCTATTTCTCACAGTGCAGTCATTATCGTAAAAGAACGAAGACAGGTGGTGCAGGAAATGGAAAAGTGGAAGAAATGTTTATTTTAATATATTTTTTTTCTACACTCGTTCCACATCGTGCAAACACATTGAGGTTATATCTGCAAAAGATTATGAATATTTAACAAAAATCCATTTGTGAGATTTTCTCAAGTGACTGTTTAAATTAAATACACAACTCTTGACGAATATCTCAGCATAAATCGCGCCGCGTCTCTCTACAAATTTCCACCGCATATCGCGCGGCAGGTTAGAGAATTTTTTTTAGTCTTCTTCTCTGAGAGAGCGCGAAAAAAAATTACGCAAACATAACACGTTGAGTATTGGCAACCCCTATATTCTGTATTTAATCTGACATCAAGTTTTTTGAAATTGTAATTGAAATTTTTTTTACGATGCCACTATATGAAGATGAAAAATGTGTTTGTACGATAAAAAGCCAGCAGACAATTCAGTTTACCAGCAATATTAATCTCGTTCGTCTCTTTTTTATGATGAATTTTTAATTTTATACCCCCTTTTTTTCGGCATCATTCACCTTAATTCATATTTTTTAAACAAAAATAATAAAAATAATATTGTTGCGGCTATCATGAGTTCAAATTGTTATTTTTTTATGAGCGCACAAGATGCCACCAAAACATCCGTTTTAACCCCCTGAAACCTCTCTCTCTCGCAGAATATGTGATTGTTTTTATTTATTTAATTCTTATTTATTATTTATCGTTTGTATACTCTGCCAATTTCTTCCATCAACCTCCCCCCAAACTTTTGCTCTCTCATTCGTCCCTTTCGATAGCAATTCAATCTACTTTATGGTATCCACCCCCCGCCTCATTCCTTTTATCTGGCCAACAAGAATGTCTGGCACATCCAGAAAGCTTCACTTCTCTGCCCTTTTATCCTTCGCGCCACGTCTTGGTGGATTTTGAGAGTGGAATTACAAGTATTTTTTTGTTTGCTATGTGGATGTTTGTTGTTTTCTCCCGAAAAAATAAGAGCGAGCGCGTCTCATGAATTTAAAAGTAAAAGGTGGCTAATTAGAAACAAATTGACGCTCCAGTAAGTAAAATAATCATTATGATCTCTAAGCGAAGAAAAAAACATAAATTCACAAATTTTTCGTACCAAGGAGGAGATATTAGAGTTAATAAGGTGTACAGCACTTTTAAATTTCTTATGAAAGCTCCCCAAATAATTTCTGAACTTCCAAGTTTTGAAGGAGCTTTAAACAAGCGGGAAACAACTGGCCAAAATCACATGTCTTAGATTCAATATTCACAAAATATTCATAAATTTATATGGGAAGACAAAAATATTCGAATATTTTCAAAAATATTCGCAATATTCATAGATTAATAAGTATATTCGGAATATTCATAGAATAATGGAAATATTCGCAATATTCACCAAT